>VIIQ02000188.1:0-47500 GCA_007449985.2 Desmodesmus armatus
TGTCGCTGTTGCTGCCACTCACTTCTGGCCCCCTTTTGAGGGCAAGTTGCGCACACGAACATTGGTCATGCTGCTGCCGCTGTCTCTGCTGCTGCTTGCCTGCCCCCCCCTTACAAACACTCGGCAGCCGTCACTGTGCATTAAACCCTGGTTGCCAGTTAGTCCCTTGCCCTGGGTCACCCGGCACCCTCCAAGTCACCCACTGCTGGACACTGGCACTCCCGTTTCCCTGTACTACTGCTGCGTAACTCCTCCGCTGTCCCCTCCCCCTGCAGCCCTTACCGTGCAACAGACCCTGGTTGCCAGTCAGTCCATCGCCCTTGGTCAGCCCGTGCCCCGCCAAGCCACCCCACTGCTTGAGTCTGATACTCCCGCATACTCTGCTGCTGCTGCGCTGCTGCTGCGTTGCTGCTGCTGCTGCCCCCCCCCTCGCAGCCCTCACGGTGCAGCAGACACTGGTTGCCAGTCAGTCCATCGCCCTGGGTCAGCCGTGCCCCGCAAAGCTACCCTACTGAGGCACAGCAAACACCTGAGCGGCATGGTGCCAGGGATGGAAGGGCGCTGCTGGCGCCGGCTTTCACAGCCACTGCACAGCCTGATGGTCAAGGCAGCATGAGGGTGGTGCTCTCAAGGATGGACACAAGCGTGGGGCTGCAGGTAAGATTTCTGTGTGTGACCGGGAGGGGGGGGGCGTGGGGGATGTGTGCCTGTGCGTCAGTAGGGGGGGTGTAGAAGTGGCATACCTGCATGGACCACAGGGACAACCTTACCAGGGTGTGGTCTGGTATGGAAGGGGCCCTGCTGGCGCCAGCTCTCACTGCCACTGCACAGCCTGAGGGTGCTGCTGTCAAGGATGGACACAAGTGTGGGGCTGCAGGTATCGTTTCTGTGTGAGTGAAGGCTATGTGAGGGGGGGGGGGGCTACTGCATGGGGGTTGTGTGTGATTGTCGGGGAGTGGGGGGTGGGGGGGAGTGGCATCAATGCAGGAACCCGCAGCAATATACCCTCAGTGGCATGGTGCCAGGAATAGAAGGGGCACTGCTGGCACCAATCACAGCCACTGCACAGCCTAACACCGAACAGCAAGCCTGCAGCCCCGCATTCATGCTGTCATGGTGGTATCCATCCTTGACAGAATGAATGCGGGGCTGCAGGTTGGTTTTTCTGTGTGGGGCTGTTCAATGGCTGTATTGCTGGGCGCCAGCAGCGCTTACCTAGGCGCGTGTGTGTTGCGGATTGTCACGTCTGATAAATGTCCTGGCCATCTTACGTGCCCTAAGATGCTGTCTGTGCTCCACAGGTTGCCTCTACTTCAAGGCTGCTGTCTCCATTTGGTACTGGCATGCCACCAGAATTATCAAGGCTATGTGTGTGGTAGACACATTCGGCAATTGTCCTGGCCATCTTACCCGGTTTGCGATCCTGTCTGTGCTCCATAGGGTGCCCCTACTTCAAGGCTGCTGTCTCCATTTGGTACTGGCATGCCACCATTTGGTACGGGCATGCCACCAGTCTGGAGCAACGCCCACCGCACCTAGCTAGCTAGCTATAGGCATGTGATACAATCTCACACGTGTGACAAACCTGACCACTCTGCATGTCCGCTGGTGTATTGTGTGTTCCACAGGGTGCCCCTACTTCAAGGCTGCTGTCTCCATTGGTACGGGCATGCTACCAGTCTGGAGCAACGCCTACCGCTCCTCCATGCGGCGCAGAAAGGCACGGTCAATGGCAGACCGGGCACACAGGTGGGGTGGACAGCATGAGCCTGTGATCCCACCTTGAATATACCACACATGAGCAGAGTCCTCTCTCGCCTAGCTACTTGATTAGCTACTTGAATGCCCCCTTTGCATGATGATTGCACATGTGTTGTGGCGCCCAAATCGTTGAGGTGCTGCTCAGTGTGTAAGACACTAAGCTTGATGACAGGCAATACAATCATCATGACAGCCATGAAACCTATGTGTGTGCATGCTGCCGTGCCGCTTCTTTCTTTCACCCTTACGCAGTGGCGGCAGTGACAGCAACAACAGCACTGAGCGCAGCAACAGCGGCAGCGGATGGCGAGGCAGTGGCCACCGCACAAGCCTACACGCCATACCCTCCGCAGGCGTCACGGTGGACAATAAGGAGGGGTCAGGCTTGCACAACAACAACAAAACCTGCAACAGCAGCGGCAGCGGGGATGGCAGGCACGTGCCGGGGTCACAGAGCACTTGGTCCAATGGGGAGTCTCACTCTCCGTTCATGGGTCACAGCCCGGAGCAGAAGCAGCGGCAGCAGCAGCAGCAGCAGCAGCGGTCCTCACAGGAGTGGGGTCTGGAAGGCGCTGCGAAACACCTCCCCACAGCAGCAGACAGCAACAGCAGTGGGGCCAGGCAGCTGTCCCCGCTGACCAAAGCACTGCCAGCAGCAAAGCCAGCAAGACTGTCTCATTCAATGACCGGGGTCACGTGACTGTCGACACAGCGGCACTCAGTGACACCCTCCCAAAACTTCCCTCACCGCCAGCATCACCCAGTGATGCGGTAGCAGGGTCGCTGGTGGGGGTAGCCCGGGGGTGGTTGGGGACAGTGCGCAGAGCTTACATAGCTTGCCTTCCCCTCCTAAACGGCGCTTTCTGCCGATCCTACGGGACAGCATTGCAAGGCCGTCACCCACTGGCCCCTCGTTCACGGGAGCTGGGCCCGGTGCCCGCCCTGATGATGAGTTGCACCACCATTCGCCGTTCTTCCTGGCACAAGAGGCACAGGCATCACAGACACTGAGCCCTGCAAAGGCCTCAGGTAGGTTTGGGTCTGGGGGGGTGGGGGGGGGGGCGGTCAAGGGGTGTGTGTGAGGGGGGGGGGTGTTGTGTGGGGTGGGGTGGGAGGGGGGGGTGTTGTGTGGGGTGGGGTGGGAGGGGGGGGTGTTTGGGTGGTGGTGGTGGTGGTGGTGGTGGTGGTGGTGGTGGTGGTGGTGGTGGTGGTGGTGACGCCTCATGCATTGCGAGGCCGTCACCCACCAGCCTCACAAACAGGGCTACTAGCCCCCGTTCACGGGGGTTGGGGCCAGCACAAATGCTGATGACGACGACCACCACTCACCATTCTTCTTGGCACAGGAGGCACATGCATCGCAGACACTGAGCCCTGCAAAGGCCTCAGGTAGGTTTGGGTCTGGGGGGGGGGGGTGATGAGGACGCCTCGAGCATTGCAAGGCCGTCACCCGCCAGCCTCACAAACAGGGCTACTAGCCCCCCGTTCACGGGGGTTGGGGCCAGCACAAATGCTGATGACGAGCACCACCACTGCGCCTTCCTTCCTGGCACAAGAGGCACAGGACAAACATACACTCAGCCCTGCAAAGGCCTCAAGTGGGTTTGTTTCGGGGGGGGGGGGGGGGGGGCGGCGGTCAAGGGGTGTGTGTGAGGGGGGGGGGGGGGTGTGTTGTGTGGGGTGGGGTGGGAGGGGGGGTGTTTGTGTGGGGTGGGGTGGGAGGGGGGGGGGTGTTTGGGTGGTGGTGGTGGTGGTGGTGGTGGTGGTGGTGGTGGTGGTGGTGGTGGTGGTGGTGGTGGTGGTGGTGGTGGTGACGCCTCATGCATTGCGAGGCCGTCACCCACCAGCCTCACAAACAGGGCTACTAGCCCCCCGTTCACGGGGGTTGGGGCCAGCACAAATGCTGATGACGACGACCACCACTCACCATTCTTCTTGGCACAGGAGGCACATGCATCGCAGACACTGAGCCCTGCAAAGGCCTCAGGTAGGTTTGGGTCTGGGGGGGGGGGGGGGTGGTGATGAGGACGCCTCGAGCATTGCAAGGCCGTCACCCGCCAGCCTCACAAACAGGGCTACTAGCCCCCGTTCACGGGGGTTGGGGCCAGCACAAATGCTGATGACGAGCACCACCACTGCGCCTTCCTTCCTGGCACAAGAGGCACAGGACAAACATACACTCAGCCCTGCAAAGGCCTCAAGTGGGTTTGTTTCGGGGGGGGGGGGGGGGGGGCGGCGGCGGTCAAGGGGTGTGTGTGAGGGGGGGGGGGGTGTTTGTGTGGGGTGGGGTGGGAGGGGGGGTGTTTGTGTGGGGTGGGGTGGGAGGGGGGGGGTGTTTGGGTGGTGGTGGTGGTGGTGGTGGTGGTGGTGGTGGTGGTGGTGGTGGTGGTGGTGGTGGTGGTGGTGGTGGTGGTGGTGGTGACGCCTCATGCATTGCGAGGCCGTCACCCACCAGCCTCACAAACAGGGCTACTAGCCCCCCGTTCACGGGGGTTGGGGCCAGCACAAATGCTGATGACGACGACCACCACTCACCATTCTTCTTGGCACAGGAGGCACATGCATCGCAGACACTGAGCCCTGCAAAGGCCTCAGGTAGGTTTGGGTCTGGGGGTGGGGGTGGGTGGGGGGGGGGTGGTGATGAGGACGCCTCGAGCATTGCAAGGCCGTCACCCGCCAGCCTCACACGCAAGGGCACCGGCCCCTCGTTCACGGGAGCTGGGGCCAGCACAACTGGTGATGACGAGCACCACCACTGCGCCTTCCTTCCTGGCACAAGAGGCACAGGACAAACATACACTCAGCCCTGCAAAGGCCTCAAGTGGGTTTGTTTCGGGGGGGGGGGGGTCCAGGTGGCAGGGGAGATGGGGGGGGAGGGGGTGTTTGTGGTCGTGGTGGTCGTGGGGTGTGTGTGTGGGGGGGGGGGGTCCCCACCAGCCCTTCACACAAGGCCACTAACCCATGATTCAAGGGGGCTGGGCCCAGCAGCAGCCTTGATGATGAACTGCCCTACCACTCGCCATTCTGCTTGTCCCAGGACACACAGACACTGAACCCTGCAAAGGATTCAGGTGGGTTTCTTGGGCAGGTAAAGGAGGGAGGGGGGGGGGGTGTTTCAGTGGTGGTGGTGGTGGTGGTGTGAGATGGGGGGGGGGGGGGGGGGGAGTTGTGGTGCTTTCAGGCGAGGCCCTCACCCACCAGCCCCTCAGACAAGGCCGCTAGCCCATCGTTCGAGGATGCAGAGGTCGCTGACTCCACCCTGTGAGAGGCCCTGAGCGTGTGTGGCTGAGCGTGGGGGGCGTTACCCCCCCCCCCCCCTGTCTTTCACGCCAGTCGCCACCCCAAGAACAGCATGTGGTACTGCCTTCGTTCTTGATAAGGCTCACCTCACACCCTCTATCCCCCCCCCCCAAAAAAAACAAAAACACCCCAGGTGCCACCGACCTGCAGGACATCAATGAAGAGGAGGCAGACATCGCTGAGCCCAATTTGGGAGACGCCCTGAGGGGTGTATGGCTGACACGTGCTCCCAATTCCTTCTCTTTTTCCACCATTGCTGCTCCAGGAACAGCATCATGCACTGCCCCTGTTCTGGAACAGACTCACCTCACACCCTCTATGCCCCACACACACACCCCATATCCTCCCCCCCCCCCCCCCGGACAACAACAACACCCCCAGGTGCCACTGACCTTCAGGACATCAACGAAGAGGAGGCAGATGTCGCTGAACCCACTTTGGGCGAGGCCCTGAGGGGAGTGTGGCTGACAATGCGTCAGATCTACCCCTACCAGGCAGCAGCAGCACTGCCACCCCTCATCACCTCGGCAATACTGCCCATGATCTTCAGCCAGGATTTTGCTGACGTGAGTTGTCTTTGGGGGGTGGTGGTGTCCCACCATACCTAGAGTGTGTCGACTAGTGGCTGCTGCTTGTCGTTTGACACCTCACAAGAATTTGTATGTAGCAGCGGCCACATCAATCGTGCTACTGTGGGCAGGACCTGAAACTCAGCCTCACGTAGCTCAGGTGGAGGTTAGTTGGCGTCGGCGAAGGAAGGGGGGGGGGGCAAGCAAGGCAGCAGTTGTTGGGTTGTGCAAGACACAGATCAAGTGTGGTTGAACTCAGAAACTGTAAATTCCTCAACGCCACGTATCATTACAGAGGGGGTCTTCCACCTCTCCCTCCCAGCACCAGCACACATCCATCAATTGGCTGCTTTGGTCTGCTGCCACCTATGATCCTTGGAGTACCAGTATGGTAATGCCAGTGGCATAGGCAGCAGATGGCCAGGGCAGCCAATGATGAATGTTTTGGGAGATGGGAGATGCACAGACCCCATCTGTACTGATTGCATGCACACACCATGATCTGTCTGCACAGAGCCATTCCATGCAGCCCAACATCAATACAGAAGGGGCATTGCATGTCCCTCTCCAATTATGTCCGTCAATTCATGCTCTGGCCGCCCCTCCGCCTGTGTCGCCTGGACTTCAAGTAGCAGTCAGTAGCAGGTAGCTACTGCTACTGGCTGCTGATGGTAGTCCAGACAGCACAGGCAGGAGATGGACACAGCAGCCATTGATGGATGTGTCTGGAGGAGATGCAACACCTCCTGGATGTTGAGAGGCATGCACAATTATGCGGGAACAACATGTCAGGCTGCATTCCAAGGAACCTTGGATTGCAGGCTGACATGTTGTTCCCGCATAATCGTGCATGCCTCCCAACATCAAGGAACGTACAATGTGCCAGTAAGCAACACGCACATTTTGGAACGGCCAAGCAAGCAACCAGTGCAGGGTCGGCCTTGCATGTCCCCCTCCCAATGCGTTAAGCAACTGCTGCTTGGTCAGCTCCCGCATGTGCCGCTTGTAGTACCAAAAGCCACTCGGCACTTGCTGGTTGCTGATGGTGATCCAGGCGACACGGGCAGGAGATGGACACGACAGCCAGTCATGGATGTGTCTGGAGGGCGCTGATGCAACAACAACATAACTTGGGGTTTTTAAAAGTAAAACACCACTACAGAGTCGGCCTTGCATGTCCCCCTCCCAATGCGTTTGTCAACTGCTGCTCTGGTCAGCTCCCGCATGTGCCGCCTGGAGTTCCAGTAGAAGTCAGCAGCGGATAGCTACTGCTACTGACTACTACTTGATATCCAGGCGACACATGCAGGAGATGGATAGAGCAGCCAGTCATGGATGTGTTTGTAGGGCGGGGATGCAACACCAATCCAACTTGGGTTTTGTTGAATAAAACAAATCCGTACAGAGTCGGCCTTGCATGCCCCCCTCCCAATGTGTTTATCAACTGCTGCTCTGGTCAGCTCCCGCCTGTGTTGCCTGGAGTTCTTGTAGCAGTCAGCAGCGGGTAGCTACTGCTACTGACTACTACTGGATATCCAGGCGGCACAGGCGGGAGCTGACCAGAGCAGCCATGCATGGGCGTGTTGGGAGGGGCGAGATGCAACACCCCTCCCCAGATCGCATGCTTGACATGCTTGGCATGTTGTTTTATGTAGTGGTTTTATGCAGCCCAGCATCAATGAACACACAATCACGGCGTGCCAATCACCATCCTGCTGCCGCCGCCGCCGCTGCTGCTGCTGCCGCCGCCGCCGCCGCTGCTGCCGCAACAACAACAACTGCTGCTGCTGCTGCTGCTGCTGCTGCTGCTGCTGCTGCTGCTGCTGCTGCTGCTGCTGCTGCTGTGGTTGCAGTCTGTCCTGGGGACCTGGTACGTCCAAGTTGTGGTGAGTGTACAACTTTTGACAATCGCTGTACATTACACACCAGTTGAAACCCATCCAGATGGTATGCTGTAGACTCACCCGTATTCACTTACAACATAACTTTACAGCATTGAAGGCTGTAGGCTTTGGTAATGCAGCAATGCTTACGCTATCAGTACCCCACCCCGATGATGTGCAAATAACCAACACACTCCCCATCCCCTATCTCAATTCATCCCTGCCATCCCCTATCTCAATTCATCCCTGCCATCCCCTATCTCAATTCATGCCTGCAGGCTGTGACATACCAGCTGGGTGGCTTTGCAGGGTCGGCCCTGATCCCCATCCCTGCCAGCCTCAAGCGCCCCCGGGCCACACTGTTGGGTGCTGCACTGGCCATGCTGCTGTTTGTTGGGGCCTTTGCGTGTGCGCTGAAGCTGGGTGGTGGGCCCTTTGCCTTCATTGTTCTGGCTTCTTCATGTACATGTACAGTGGGTGAGTGTGTGTGTGTGGGGGGGGGGGGTGAGGGAGGGGGGGGTGAGGTGTTGAGGGATGGGGAGGGGGGGGGGGGGCAGACGGGAGGGGGGGGGCTTTGCCTTCATCGTGCTGGCCTTCTGTATGTAGGGGAACAGCGGGTGAGTGCCACCGGGTGTGACGGTTGAGGGTGAAGGGGTGTAGATGGGGGTGGGGGTGGGTGGGTGGGTGGGTGGGTGGGGGTGGGGGGGGGGGTGGGGGTGGGGGTGGGGGTGGGGGTGGGGGTGGGGGTGGGGTGGGGGTGGGGGTGGGGTGGGGACGGGGGAGGGGGGGGCAGGGGGGGACCGCTTGCCAATGGATGCGGTGGTGGGGCAAGGGGGTGGCTGTGGGGAGATGGGAGAGAGTGGGGGGGGGGGGGGGGAGGGAGGAGGCAAGGGGGGGGGGGGGACTTCCAACCCTCCTAACCCGGGTTAGTGAGGTCAGCATGCAAAGTAGTTGCAATGATTATGATGACGCCTTTAAATTTCAGGCTCACTTACTGTTGCACACCTCCCCCCCCCCTCCCCCCTCCCCTCCTCCCCTGCCCCCCCCTCCATCACCCCCCCCCCCCAGGTACCTCATCTCCTGTACATTCTGCCTGGCCGGCAAGGGCCTGCTTGCTGATGACGCCCAGATGGTCCAGATGGTGTTGGTGCTCAGCACAGCAGCTTGGCACATGTTGTCTGATTACAATAGCACAATCAACATTCATGCTGGTCACCAACACACAACGATGCCTTTCAGGGTCACTTACTGTTGCACACCTGCCCCCCTCTCCCCCCTCACCCCCCTCCCCCCCACCCCCTCCCCAGGTACCTCATCTCCTGTACTTTCTGCCTTGCGGGCAAGGGCCTGCTAGCCGATGACGCCCAGATGGTACAGATGGTGTTGGTGCTCAGCACAGCAGCAAGCTTTGTGCTGGGAGGGTTCATGTCGTGGGCGTGGATCGCTGTGTTCCCATCCAAGCCGGCTCTGTCGACACCATCACCGTCCCCAATGCCGTGGCCATCGCCAATGCCTTAGGAGTGACTCATCCCTCGGAGGGCGACACGCAGTGATGTTGCAGCAGCAGTGGCAGCAGAGCGTGCCACTCTGTGTTGTTCTCTTTGCAGAGTCACCGTCATACGAGCGTGTGTGGTGGATGGATGTTGTATGTGTATGCAGTCGAAGATGTGCCGAGTTATTGGTCATGTGGATGTGGGTGGATACATCTGGACGCCTACACTGTTGGCGGCACGTCAATCTGTTATCCATGCTGTGGTGATGTTTGCTGGATCAAGGTGCTACTGATACGGTGAGACCACATAATGCCAACACTAGCGGTCCGCACTGCACACTTGAATCACATTGGACACACATGTGAGCATTGTGGTTGACTGGTAGGCCAAACTGCCAGTCATCCACAATGCTCACAGGTGTGACCAATGTCATTCGTGCCACAAAGTGCTGGCTGTGAATGGGAGTGTGCCAGGTATGCCCCTAGATAACAGCAGGCTGTTGTGATGCTGATGTGTCGTGGTTACCTTGTGTGCAATACAGTACCGTAGTGTGCCCCACCCAGAAATCAGTCAGGGTTTTGTGCCGGCACAGCGTTTGACTGATCGGACTTGCCATGCATCTTTAGTCGATGGACTAATGTGTATGCCTTGTAGGAGGCTACCAATCCGATTTGAAAGCAGGTGTGTGAGGACAGGGGTGCTGCTGCCGGCATGATGAGGATGCCATGCATGCCAGTGGCAGTGACCTCAGTGATCTGTGTGTGGATGGGGCTTGTCACAGTTGTTGTCCAATACAGTTTGTTTGGCCAGCCTTAACGGTTGTGTTTGGCACCGTTTCAATCAGCCTGTTACCCCTGATTGTGATTGTCTCAGTAGTAGTGCTCTCTGGCACTGACACAACAGCTTGTGATGCTGCTCCATTGCTCTGCGCTGCACTGCACTGCTTTGGTAGCGCCAGATAACAGAGCAACCCTGCAGGTGATTCACCTGCTGTACATACCTCCTTGCTATGCCACCCATGCACCTAGTGCCCTACAGTAGGGGTGAACATGCTCTCCCCTGCAGCCTTGCTGGTTCATCTTGTGAACCGCGACTTTATTGGCGGGGGTGACATTGGAAGGCTGTGCTACTGACAATACTGTGCTACCGAGGCGCCAGCGTGCGCATGGGGTCTTTGTGATTCTGTATGCTAGTTTGTTTACTCGGCTTACTGTAAGTCGAGCTGGAGTTACTAGCATGGCATGCTAGTAGGATGGGTTTGATTATGGGCCCCGCATGTGTCACATCCAGTGCAGGAACGAGGGGCAGTCCGGGTGTGCCCGATTGCCCTGTTGGCACCGTCGTGTGTTCAGGGGCTCCTTCGCTCTCAATGTGTGCTGGTATTTGTGTGTGTTGGGGGGGGGGGGTGCTCTGGTACTCTCAATGATACTGACTTTTGTGGCTCTGGTATGTCTCGATTGGAGGCTTTGACTCTGGCTGTACGCTCAGCCTGACAACAGTGTTATGGCTTGTCCACCAGCGGGGTATGTTTGAGCTATGACAGGCATAAGACCTGGCACATTTGAATGCCCAACAGCGAAGCTTACGCTGTTGTCTGTCGCAAGGGCTTCTCGTTGCTGGGGGGTGTGAAGGGTGGCCATATGCCCTCATCATGCAAGGGCCTTGCAGGCAGTGCCGCGTGTCGGAGATGATGATGGCTGCAGAAGCCACGCTCAGCAGTGCAGTTTTTCATGCTGTGGGTGGCTGCTGCCAACCTTTCTGCAGCACTGCAGGCCATGCCGGTGTAGCAGAACTTGGTTTCATGAAGCTGCCTCTGGTTGGCCTGATGGAGAAGGTGTGCCACAGCTTCTACTCAAAGCAACCACACTGAAACTTGCGTTGTGAGGATTTACAGGTAACAATGCGGTCAGGCCGAGCAGACCCACAAGTGAGGTGGGGGGTGGGGGGGGGTGGGGTGGGGTGGGGGGGGGGGGGGGGTAGGCAAACTTCAAGCTGCCTGGGAGGGAGGGTGCAGTAGCTCAGGCACAAGTGAGATGTAATTTCTGGCACACAATAAAGCCTCTCAACACCGACACACTGGTAATGGGCGCCTCCACTTTTGCAGCTGTTCTCATGTTTGACCCAGTCCAGCAGTAGTGAGAGAGGGCGGGGAAGCTTTAGTGTGTGGAGAAGGAGGGTAGTGAGGATCTGATGCATCGAGTCGAGCTTTAGAGCTGCATCTCTCGGCGAGGGGGCAGTTGAGAGCACGGACTCGTCCCTTGCCTGCGTGATCGCAAAAGCCTATAGCTCTATCGTTATCAATTTGGGTCGCATTAACTCAACGTGATCGTTGATCGTTCATTCACCCACTTTGAGGGGACGCCATCAACACCGTCACCTTGCTCATTGTGCAATCTGCTGCTCTGCTCAGCTGCTTAATTGCTCTGACGCATTTTCTCTATGATGCGCTGCTTATCAGCACTTCGGACGTGATCTGCAGCTCAGCAGCACAGCACAACAGCAACCATCAGCAGCATGCTCACACGCCTGCTGACAGCCTGGCTGAGGCTGCTCTTCGGAACAGTAGAATGGTTCCATGCTCGGACAGTCGGACCGATAGTTGACTGGCTCGATGAGTCTGTATTGGCAGCTTCAGAGGAGTCAGTCAAGCTTTTTGTCAGAGAGTGCTTCACCAGCGCAAAGCGGCTCATAAATGGGTTCTGCGCTCACTTACTGGGCATGTTTGATGCCCAATACCGTGAGAGTTTAAAACTCACGTGGCAGCAGAAGGAGGCGTGGCACTCCTGGTGGCGAGAGGAGCGCACCAGCACACTCAATGCTGTGCTGGCTGCTCAGGCAGCACCAGATGCAGCAGATGCAGGACCTGCAGGTGGGTTTACGTCATCAGCTCGTTTTCACTATCTTGTTACTGTCTCTGCTGTTGCTGTTGATGGGCCTCGGCAGGGAAAGATGGGTGCTGCAGCAGGATGGCGGTTGGTTGGTTTGCACTGGGTCAGGAGAGTGCCTGCAGCACGGCAGCAGGAGGCCATGCTGGATAGATTGGTACAACTGAATGTTTAGAGTGTGTTGCACCGTTGTGCTGCCACAGCATCAGTTTACAAAACCTAAATTAGTTGACTGGTAGTGAAGCTAGTGGGATCCATGCAACTGGGTGGCACCATGCTGTGATGTGCTATGCTGCAAGGTGATATGACATGTCACCCTCTGACGTGCTATGCCGCGCTGTTCTGTGCCTCCATTTGTGCCACAGATATTCCAGGTGGTCTCGTTAGCAGAGGCAGCAGCCTGCTACGTCAGCGGCGCTCAGTGGCATTCAGCACACGACCCGACAGCACCATCGGCAGCAGCAGCAGCAGCAGCAGCAGCAGCGGCGGGCTGCTGCAGCGTTCATTCAGTAAGGGCAGTGCAGGGCGCAGCACAGCACAGCACATCCGCTGGGAGTCTGACACAGCAGCACAGCCGCAGCCTGACACCCACCACGGCAGCACTGGCAGCAATGCCGGCGGCTATGGCAGCAATGGCAGCAGTGGCGGCGGCTGGGGGCGGCAGCAGTCGGCCTTTGCCAGTGCAGGCGGAGCAGCAGCGGCAGCATCCGCTGCAGAAAACGACAGCAGCAGCAGCAGCAGCAGTAGCAGCTGGTTGGCCCGTGCAGTGTGGTGGGCGTTGGTAGGTCTACAGGGGCGGGCCAAGACACCCCCTCTTGTGACAGCAGCAGCAACAGGCCGCAGCACCAACCCCCTAGAGACGCTACCCTCCCTGCCCTCCATGTCTTCACTGGTATCACTGCCCTCCCTCTCAACCCTACGCCCCTGGGGTTCAGGGGCAGCAGCTGTCGCTGAACCCCAGCAGCAGCAGCAGCAGCAGCAGCAGCAGGGTGCGGCGGCTGTTGCTGCTGATGGGCAGTCTCAGCCCCAATACAGCAGCAGCAGATTGGGCTGGGGCAGGGGTGCCAGCTGCGCCAGCTACGATCAACAGCAGCAGCAGCAGCAGCAGCAGTCGCTGCTGTGGCGGCTGTGCAGCAGCATTGCTGCCAAGGTACGCTACTGTGTTGCTGTGGCCTGTATGCCCCTGCTGGCTCCCCTACTGCCTGGTCTGTGGCTCCTTAGCTGGCTGTGGGGCCGCAGCAGGACCCAAGCAGCAGCAGCAGCAGCAGCAGCAGCAGCAGCAGCAGGTGGTGATGGGGCACAGGGGGTGGCATTACCCCCACACCTCAGAAGCAGTGCTGCTAACACCAGCAGCGGCAGCCCCCGTGTAGGTTGGGGCCTGAGGCGCAGCAGCAGTGAGGCTCGTGATGCTGCTGGACCGTTTGCTGTATCCCAGCAGCAGCAGCAGCAGCAGCAGCAGCAGCAGGTGCCTAGGGCCCCCCGCCAGCAGCGTGGTAGTGGGCAACAGGGAGCAGCAGCTGCACATCGTCGCAGCATTGTGTTTGAGGAGCCGTCGCTGCTGAGTGCACAGGAACCAACTAGGCGCAGGGGACTGCTGGAGGTGAGGGGTTGGGGGGAGGGGGCAGCGGGGGGGGGGGGGGGGGGGGGGGGGGGGGCGTGGGAAGGGAGGGGGGGTTGGGTGGAGGGGGAGCGGGGGCTGGGTGGAGGGGGAGCGGGGCGTGGGAAGGGAGGGGGGGTATTTGGGGGGGGGGGGGGAAGGGGGGGAAGTGCGTGCGAGTGGGCGGCAGGGTTGACTGTGTTGACGAACCAAGTGGGTGCATGTGCGGGCGCACTGGGGCGGGGGGAGAGCCTTGGACGGTGTGCGGCTGTTGACTGGCGGCAGTGGCAGCGGCGGCGCTGCCGGCACTGGGATGAGCACGGCAAGTTGGGATAGGACAGTTTGTAATTACATGTTTCAGCTCCAACAACTATTAGAAATCAGAGATCAAACAAAAACCTCTGATGCTGGAACTAATGTCTGCTATGTTCCTTTTTTGCAGGAGTTGAGTGTGACCACGGAGCTTATTGTCACAGCCAGCTTCGAAACACTCAGGTGGATGGTGCGTGCCCTCACACTGACCAGGCGTCACCAGCCAGCAGCAGCAGCAACAGCGCGGCAGCGGCGGCTGGCAGCAGCGGCGGCAGCAGCAGCAGAAGCCGCAGACGCGCACCTCACGCCCGGCAATAATGGCAGCAGGGGCGGCGGCCGCCGCGGCAGCAATGGCAGCAGCAGTGGCAGCAGGAGCCGCCCAGGATCCCCTGCTGCTGCTGCTGCTGCTGCCAGGCCGAGCCCCTTTGCAAGCTTTCGTACAGCCGCCACTGCTGCTGCTGCTGGTGCTGCTGAGGGTGGGGATGGTGGGAGTGATTCCGATAGCCAGCAGGGCTTCGGGGCTCTTTTCCGGGCGATGTCACCCCAACATATCGATCCTGGGGAGGAACCCGACACACAGGCCTGCCTTTACCACCACCAGCAGCAGCAGCAGCGGCAGTACAGCAACAGCTCCAGTGGTATGCTCTCCCCACAGAGCACCGTGGAAAGCTACTACAGTGGCGTCAGCGGCAGCAGCAGCAGCAGTGGGAGTGAGAGTGGGGACGAGCAGACATGGGGGGTGGGGGGCAGGGCAGGGGATGGGCCCTCACTCCTGCGCAGTAAGAGTGAGGGGGGTGACCTGGCAGGGTTTAGGAAGGGCACTAAACCCGGAGCTACAGCCCTCCCCCGCCTCACACTCAGAAGAGTGAGGTCTGTGAGTCGCTGGAACCACCACAGTGCTGCCGGCAGCACTGGCGGCGGCTGGCAGGGTGGCAGCAGTGCTGCTGCTGCTGCTGCTGAGGAGGATTGGGATGGGAGCTCCGAACTGACTGCAGCTGCCCAGTGCATCATGAGCGCTGGTGGGTGGTGGGCAGACTGGGGTCACTGGGTGGCTGGGTAGGTGGGTGGGTATCCCAAACATGTTGACACATGCACCGCGTGGTACACTTCTTCTCTTAGTGGGTTTTCGCGGCCTACGACAGGTTTTCTGTCTGCTGCCTCGTATTTCTCCCTTGCTCCACCCGCCTCCCTCCCCGCTCCTACATCCCCATTTTCACACAGATCTCGTGCCTACTCCTCTTTGCTACACCCCCCTGCTTTCACGCCACCCCCTGGAGGTTCCAACAGTCATGACAGGGGATGGTGTGGTGCTTCAGATGGAGCGCATACCTCCTGAGACACACCATCACCATCACCACCCACCACGCACTCAACCACCCAACATCGCCAAACTCGTTGCCGTTCTGCCCCCAAACCGATGTACATTGTCCCCCCCCCCCCTCATCCCCACCCCTTGCACCTCCACCCCATCAGGTTACCCTCTTGAGGTGCACACCGTCACAACAGCGGATGGCGTGGTGCTTCAGATGGAGCGCATTCCCCGCCCCGGCTGTGCCCGTGTGTCCTTCTTCCTTCACGGCATACTGGACACATCACTGACATGGGTCAGCAGCGGTGTGACAGGCAGCCAGGTGGGTTTTCAAGCTGATACCCTGGGGTTTGTGCAACTGTGTGTGTGGGGGGGGGGGGGGTGTATGTGACCACAAGTGCTGTCAACTGTGTCTGGGAAATGAAAATGGAAATTTATGAGGACAGTGTGTGTGAGCAGCAGCAGGCGCACGCCCCCCCCCCCCCAAAAGAGGGGGGGGGGTGGGATGGGACTGTGAATGTCAGTCGGAATGACAAAAGGCACGAGCAGGGAATTTAGGGCTGCTCGCGCGTCACCAACTACCCTGCTTGCTCTAATGCTTCTGCTGCTGCTGTTGCTGCTGCTGCTGCCCAGGCTTTTGCTGCGTGGGACCAGGGCTTTGATGTGTGGCTGGGTGCCAGCAGGAGCAACGCACCACGCATCGCAAAAGGTAACAATGGGGGGGGGGGGGGGGCAAGGGGGGGGGGGGATGCTTCCACAGGCTATGTTGATATCAGTGAATGGCTGGCATGAGCTCTTGAGTTTCATAGCTACAGGTGTTACTTTGATTTGATTTGATGTCCGGATTGAGGAACACACGGGTGGGTCGGTGTGTTGGTGGTCAGCAATGTGGGATCATTCTTGCTCCTGTGGTGTGTGAGCATGTGTTATATTAGTCTGAAGGGGGCGTGGCAGTGACTTGAAGCATCCCTACATCACGTGACCAATGTTGTGTACTGCTGTTGCTGCTGCTGCTGCTGCTGCTGCTGCTGCTGCCCCCCCCCTCGTCCAGACCCCACCAAGCAGGATCTACGATATTTCTCCTTCAGCCTGAATGAGCTGGGCATACACGACATCCCGCACAGCTGGACCACCTGCACACGGGTGAGGGGTGTGTTGATGAACGGGGGGGGGGGGGGGCTTTTTTGAAACCAGTGTGGCCTGTGCAGTGTGGGGAATACAAGGGTTGTATTGAGTTTTTGGTGGTGGTGGTGGTGTGGTGAGGTGCAGGTGGGGCAGGGGGGGGGGGGGGAGATGTGGGAAGACATGCGACACTAGGTCGGGGGGCTGGGGGGGGGGGGGCACAGGTTGTCATTGTCCCCACACCTTGATTCACACCATGATGCGAGGCCGATGGGAGAACTGTCAAGGTGTTAGGATACAGGGGAGTGTGTCCGTACTATAATGATGTTACACAATCTCCCTGAGAGGGCACTCAACGACCACTAGAGATGGTGCCCTCATTACTGTTTATGGTGAATCTCCAGTAATGCAGGCTTAGCCGCGTTACTGCAGGTTCACCATCGGCACCAATGAGGAGCCCTTTGGTGGGAGTTATGCTACAGGGATGATCCAGGGGTTGGTAATGTGGGCCGGGGTGCAGGCTCGCCCACACCTGTGCCTTTGGAGCCTGTGCAGCAAATGAGGGGGGAGGGTGTCAAGAGCGCACATGTTAATTGACAACACGGTGTTTGCGCTGCTCATCCACCCCCTTGCCATTTGTGGATACTGAACATGGTTTTGTGGATACTGAACATGGTTTCTCATTCTCGGCCTAGCTGCAAATACTCAGATTTGTGATAGCTCTCCCCCACCCCCTTGCGCCCCTTCTGGTCCCCCCCCCCCCGCCCTTGCAGTCAAGATGCGTGAGCTGGCTGGCAGCTCTCTCCGCTCACAGGGAGGCACAGCACCACACCGCACACCACCAGCAGCAGCAGCAGCAGGAGCCGCCGGACCGTCAGCAGCAGCAGCAGCAGCAGCAGCAAGGCTCCATGTGGATGTGCATGGCCTTGATCCCTGGCTCATGTCTGAGCAGCAGGGGGCGGCATACCACGCAGCAGACAGCGAAGCAGTCTTTGGCAGGGCTGATGTTCCGTCGCCTGGCTCGATCGCATCATTGCAGCAGCAGCAGCAGCAGCAGGGGAGAGTATCCTTGCAGCAGCAGCAGCAGCAGCAGCAGCAGCAGGAGAGTGGCTGGCACTCGCCGCGTAGTTCTATAAAGCGCACCAGAGTGACCCCACAGTCAACTTGCTGCCACAGCGGGGCCGGGGAGCAGCAGCAGCAGCAGCAGCAATGCAACTTGGCCAACAGCAGGCACTGGGCCAGGTTGGGCCAGGTGAGGAGCAGGTGGGCCAGGTTACTAAGCAGAGGGGTGGTGTGCTGAGGGCTGCTGGAAGACTGCTGAGGGGTGCAGTGCGCCCCGGCAAGCAGCAGCAGCAGCAGCAGGAGCAGCAGGGCACCCAGCCTTATCCTCAGCAGCAGCAGCAGCAGCAGCAGTGGCAGACTGCTGCAGCATTGGCTGCTGTGGTCTCAGCAGCAGCTGCATCTGCTGCTGCCACTGCTGCCGTCGCTGCAGCCGCTGCGGTTGGCAGCGGCAGCAGCTCATCCACTGCGCAGCAGCAGCAGCAGCAGCAGCAGCAGCAGCAGCAGCAGGGATCTGCTGCTGCGTTGGTGCCTGCCCAGCTGTCACCCAAGAGCCACAACATAAGTGTCGAAGTGCACGAGCCTTCTACCCCTGAATTGGTAGAGAGCCCAAGGAGGCCCGAGGATGGCGGCAGCAATGGCGGCGGCTGCGACGGCTCAGCCGCCGCCGCTGCTGCGGCGGCTGTGGCGGCTGCTGCTGCTACTGCTGCTGCTGCGGCAGCTGCACCCCTGAGGTGCAGCTTGACGGGGACGATGACAATTTCAGTCCCTTCACCTGCCCTGGGGAGGCAGATGCTGCCATTGCTGCTGCTGAGGCAGCAGCAGCCGCCGGCGGCTGCGGCAGCAGTGGCGGCGGCTGGCACAGCCCCAGGGAGTATGCCGTCCCCGCATGCGCAGCACTGGCAGTGTGGGGACAGCAGTAGAGGATAAACAGCAGAGGGGCCGACAGCAGCAGCAGGTAGCGTCACCGCGATCCGGCGGCAGTGGCAGCAGCGCCCCAGGCGCCCCCAACAACCAGCAGCAGCAGCAGCAGCACACTACCAATGCCGCCCCCACTTCCAGCAGCCAAAGCACTCCCGGGGCTGCCGCCAAACCAGCAGCAGGAGCAGCATCTACTGCTGCTACAGAACCCTATGACCTCCGGGTGGTGGCTCACAGCCTTGGTGGCATGAGCATGCTGCTCTTTTGTGTGATGAGGGCGGCAGCAGGGTTACCTCATCGGGTACGGCGGCTGGTGCTGCTGTCCCCAGCTGGCTTTCATGATGTGATCCCTTGGGCGTGGTGGCCCTTCATTTACATCCTGCCCTACTGGCATAGGCTGCTGGTGCTGCTGCTGGGCAGAGACAGGGCATGTGAGTGGGGCATGTTTTTGGCGTAAGGGCAGGGGGGTGCATGTGCTGAACAGAGAGGTTGGACGAGCTTAGGCCCCTTGACTTGCGTTGGACGGGTGGGAGGCAGCAGAGGGGGGGGGGGGGGGGAGCCACCGGAATCATTGTATTTCACAGGCATCTCCCTTCTCAGTTTTCACAACTGACCCCCCCCCAAAAAAAGGGCACACACACGTTGAGAGCTCCAATAAGGTCTTGTAACCTTCCTCCAAGCTCTATGTGAGCAACCTTTGGCATTGTACCCAACCCATATTTGTGTGTCATTTTGTGCAGACCACCCAGCGCTGCTGCCCACGTACGCAGCCCGGGGATTCTTCTTCTCGGGCCTGCTGGAGCTGGCCCGCTGCCCGCAATGGCAGACTTTCTACGCGCAGCGATGTCTGCATTCTTCGGTGGTGACGCCAGCCAGTGGGAGCGGGCACTGCTCATGCCACACTACAGCGCAGCAGGAATGCCGGCATGCAGCCTGCACCAGGTGTGTGTTGAAGGGCGTGTGTGGGTAGGGTTGGGTGGGGGGGTGTGTTTGGAGCCGTGTCGGTGAGCCTGCTTGCAATTGACACCTGCAGAGGATGCAGACTAGACAACGGAGGGGTTGCTGTTGGTTTTTCTCTTTGGTGGTGATGTCAGCCAGTGGGAGTGCGCACTGCTCATGCCACACCACAGCGCAGCTGGGATGCCGGCATGCAGGTTGCACCAGGTTTGCTAGGTTGTGGGTTGGGGTGTTTGGGGGGGGGGGTGCTTGACGTTGATGTGGAGGCAAACTTTATGCTACTGGGTAGCATAAAGACAAAGCCATAGTGTAGTTACCGACATGTGCTTGTGTTGCAGTTTGCACCGTGGCAACACGGATCGCCCACATCGTAGCTTTCTTGCTATAGTCGTGCAGTTGGTGTGTGGCTGTACTCACCTTGATGAGTGCCTTGTCATGAAATGCCGTGTCATGTTGCCGTGTGCTGCAGGCGCTGCACTTTATTCAAATCATCCACTCTGGCCGCTTCCAGCTGTTTGACTACGGCTCACCAGCAGAAAACATGGGTGAGAATGGGGGCAAGAGGCGGCTTACACAGACACACTGCCACCTGCAGCCCCAGCTCTGATGCTTTTTGTCAGTTTGCTTTTCGTTGCAGCACCGGCTGAGGACAGGTGCTGATGTGCTTCTTTGCTCTTGTTCCTGTGCTGCGCTTTCCGTGTTTCCACGTTCCATTAGCCACATCCTGCTTCGGTTGTGTTGATGAGCGGCTGCACATGGTCTGCTCAATGCAAGTGATTTGCGTCTGTTTGCTGATGTCCACTGGCCTGTTGCTTTGTGGTGATTCTGCTCCCATTCGCAGCGCGCTACGGCGTCCCGCGCCCGCCCGACATCGCCTCCCAGTATTGGCGCCTGGCCAATCTGCCAGTTGAGCTGATGGCAGGGACAAATGACGGCATCATCCCACCGGTCAATGTGCGGCGGCACTACAGGGCCATGCAGGCAGCAGGCATGAAGGTGAGAGCCACGCGCACCGTGACGGCTGCCGCCGCTGCTGCCGCTGCTGCTGCTGCTGCCAGCGCCGGGGTGTGGCATTGCGATGGGCTGGATTGGTAGTCTGCGGGGTGATCTTGAACGTGGATCAGGTCACCTTCATCCTCGCCATATGTTTTGTTGCCTTCTTGAGGATGTATTTGAAGCATGCATGACAGCTGCATCTCTGTGGTGCTGTTCCTGCCCCTCTTGAGCGACTGGGCACGCAGTCACTCTGACCCTCCACCCTATGCTCCTTCTACTAGTTTGAATATACTCGCTACTCACTACTCACATTGCAATTGCTCCTGCTCCCCCCCCCCCCCCCCCAGGTCACATACCGCGAATTCGCGTATGGCCACATGGACTTTACGTCCCTGGCCGCCTTCTCCATCAAGGACGAGATGCGCTACCACGTCATGAGAGCACTCAACGCCAACAACTGATGAGCCCTGGCAGCAAAAAGACACTGGTGGCATGCTGTCTTGGCTGTGTGCTTGTGCCTTGAGTGGCGGGCACAAGCAGCTGACGTGTTATGAGGATGGATGGTCCAGCGGTGTACATGCGCATGCTGCATGCATGATTGTGTGTGAGTGTATGCAAGTCCAGGCTGGATCGCTCGTGCTGCTGCGCATGCGCTAGTGTGCAGATGTGCCTTGGCGTTGCTGTTGGTGTACATATCTGTGCGGCAGTATGGTGTACAGGCCAGGCCCGGGGCTTTCTGGATGGCTGCAACAGCAGCAGCATCTGCTGCAGCATTGACAGTGTGCGTGACGGTGGTGGTGGAGCAGCTGGTTGTGTCGAGCAGGATGCCGCGTTGCAACCTATGGCTTGTTCTAGTGGGATGGCAGGGTGTGTGAGAGTTGGCAGGAGGGCAGGCGCGTGTGTGCTTCGAGTGTATCTGATGTGCCGTGTATTGGTGCGGCTGTTGACACATCTGTGCTATGTCTTCCCCTTGTGTGTGCAGTCCGTATGGGTCAACCACTGGGTCTTTGGTGGGGCACTCAGCTCAGCTGTAGCAGGCAGTGGAAACGCAGGCATTGCGTCTATTGGAGCTGCAGTTGTGAGAGTGAGGGGGTGCTGAGCTGGGAGAGATGCTGGCCACCCCGGGTACTCATCTGTGTCAGCGGCACCGGGCTTACCATCATGCAGGTGTTCTGGCGATTTGACTGGAAGGTGGCTAGGAGTGTCCATCGGGGCGGGATGGATGGATGAGAGTGAGTGCCTGTGGGGCGCCGCAGGTGTGTTGTGCGGACCTGCGTGCTGGGCAAGTGGGGGCAATGCATGGGAGAGAGGTGCAACCGGTTGTGAGACGCACATGTTTTCATCACCGGATGTGTTGAGCGAGGGGTGGGGTGAGGGGTGAGTGATCAGTGTTGTTGGTGCCTGCACCAGCCCATGTCTGGCATGAGCTAGCCCTCGCTGGCTGCTTGATACTGTGATGCCTGCCTGGGTAGCGTCTCACTCTCCTCCATGGCCGACTTTGTTGGTGGGTTTGTGCTCTGCCGGGGGCCGCCTGCATGGGAGCGTGTCAATTTTCCCTGCTGGTGCCTGTGAGCTTGTGTAGGTTTGCCCACAGCCCTGAACCCTGCCTCGCCTGATGGGTGGAAGTTGACAAGTCACTGTGACAGGTGACTAGTAGCATCTGTGGGGAGCTTGCAGGGTGCTGGGAGGTGACGTGGAGTTAGGGTGGCATCTCCAGCAGCAGCAGCAGCAGCAGCAGCGATAGCAGCTGCTGGCCCTGAAAGCATGGTGTTTGGGGCCAGTTTTTGGCTGGAAGCTGCATCGATTGGAGTGGAAGAAAGGATCAGTGGAAGAAGGCAGTACGGAAGGGCTTTGGTGGAGACCTGAATGCATGGGGATTCAACATCATCAGCCCCGCGATGGGCTAGGGTTCAGCAGGTCCTTGGGACTCGCCTGCCAGGCATACATGTGTGGGTGCGTGAGGGGTGTGTGCAGAGGCGGGCTGCTTGGGCAACACACGTGGTTGGGTGCTTGTTGGCGCCACCAGCTGTGCTGGCTGGGGTGAATTTTGTGAGCATGGCTGCATCTTCCGTGTTGTAGGGATTTGAACCCCTAACCATACGATTGTGAAACGCATGCTCTACCAATTGAGCTATTTTGCCTATCCTGTTATAGCTTAGGATAGGATTGTGCAAACGCCCAGCTTTGCTGAGTGGGTGTATTTACGCTAAGCAGGAGTCGAACCTACAACCTTTGCATCCGTAGTACAATGCTCTATCCATTGAGCATGCGTGCGTGACAAGCTTTTGATGGTGGGGTTTGTCCGAACGGCCCCCTTCCGTGCTGGTTGTGTCCATCCGTGGCTGGGTTCAGTTGCAACGTAGTTGCTTGAGAAACCCGTGTAACACCTTCATTCTCTATCCATTGTGCTATTAGCGCTAGTTTGTACCAGATTTTTTTACAGTTACTGCCGGACCAGCACGCTCAAGCCAACAGCTGTCGTCTTCTTCTTTGGCAGGGGCCAGGTGCAATTCGCATAGCCTGTGCAATTGCTGAGGTTGGGCTGTGACAGTGTGTATGGCTTGTTCCATGTAACGCAACTACTGCTTGTTCAGGCAGTAGTAGGTTGACCAGCCAGCAAGTGATCATGCGGCTGTGTTGACTTGTGGCTGCCCTTGCGCCTGAATGCTGTTCTTTTGACTCTGCTGTACGGCAGGTTTCAAACCGAAGTTCGGCACATGGTGGTGCTGATGTTGTGGGTTGTGGTCGCGATCAGGGTTGCAGAGGTTCGTGCTGCTGCGTCGGGGCGTGCCTCCTCTTGATGGAAGGGTATTGCAAGCGCAAATGGCTAGCAATTTTTTGGCACGTAGTCGGGGACCCTTCTACGCGATTTGCTGATGTGTGACCAAGCTCTGCATTAGGTGTGTGCGTTAGGTGTGTTCAGTCTGTCAGGACGTTCAGTGATTGTATGTGCTGCAGTTTTGGGTATGTGTGACATATCTGACAGTATGTGTGTGTATACAACTGTGCTGTGGTCGGGTGTTGCTACATGTTGGGCTGGGCAGGGCATTCAGACACTGTTTCTTTTCTTGGTGCTCACCTGCGCCAACTTGACGGTGTTTGTTTGTTTGTTTGCTGCCTATCTGTAGGTTCAAGGTTCCATTCATTGTGTTGTTTTGATGAGGCATGTGTTGTGACCCAAGGTGTGTGTATGATGTTGCTTGCCTCTGCTGATGTTGGAGGTTTGCTCGTTTTGCTACTGCTGCTGCCTCGCATGTGCAGCAGTCAATGGCTTGTAAAGCCGGAGATGATGGTGATGTAATGCACAGTGGTGTCACGGTATCGCATAACAAGAGGTTGATGTTGGTGAAAGGAAGGAGCATTTGCCAGCCTCAGGCAAGCCTTCAGTCAAAAGGCGGGATGTTGTGACAGAAAGAAACAAAGATCCTGATACAGATGGGAAACATGGCAGGAATCAAGTCTGCATGGTGTCCTAGGTTTTGCCTTGTCCTTCATATTGCATCGACCTCTTTAGAGGAAGATGCTATTGAGGCAGTCAGGATACCTCCCACAGGGGGTGGGGGTGGGGGGGGGGGGTCCCAAAAAGGAAGAAACAATCGGCCGTCAGCGGACCAGCAGCGTGAAAAGCGCTTGTACACATAGTGAAAAGGAAGAAAACGTGTCGGTCTTACAGCAGCAGTGCGTTCATCGCACAGTCGACATCGAAGCCCACACCTGGGAGCACCAGTCGAGCATCGCTACTGACAAAAGTCTTCGATTGTCCTGCTGATAATGCCAAAGCTGTCCGTTTGGCTTCATCGTGGCTGGTTGCTTGTCGCCAGGAGGCAGTACGCCTGAGGTGCTTTTGGATTGGTTGCCGTGTTCAGCCAGCCCGTAAGGCGTTTGATAAAGACAGCTGTGTGCATGCAATACCACATTAACGAATGGACACATGCTGCGAGGGCAATTCAGTTCTGAGCGAAAGGCCGCAGTACCAAAAGACTCGGCCCAGGCACGCAGTTTATTTGTTCTTACGACGTTTGGCAGGGATACGAGTTATCCGTATGATGTCTCCGCCTGTGTTAACTAATATTCGTCTGCCCGTCTGCCACATGGAACAACCAAACTGTTCAGACCCGTCTTTTCAGACGGGCGTACGGAATAAGACACGACCAAGGGCCGCCTTTCCTTTGATCGTCACTCGACTGTCACCCACGGTGACTCACCACGATCAAGCCAGGCTCTGAGGGGACCCAGCAGCTGGGTGCTGAGCATGATAACAGCATTTCCTATCCATATGAAATATACAGCTTGTCCAGCGATTCGTCAGCCGGTCTGCAGACCACACGTCCCCATACTGTACAACAGTAAATCAACAGTCACTGTTGCACTGAGCGGTCGGTCTGTGCAAAAATGCTACGACGCAAGAAAATGGTCTTTGGGGCATCTAGAGCCTGCCATAGCGGGCGCTGAGTATTTGCACACACCAATCTCTCAGCTGGCAACCCCCCCTCCCTCCCCCCCCCCTCCAAAGCAGAGGTCGATGCCGCACTGACGCCAGCTGGGCGTTAGATGTTCTATGCTTGTCAGTGTATTCACCTGGTCAATTCGACTGCTAGTGTTTTTTGCACTGCCGCAGTGAGGCGATGTTGCAGCATGGAGACTGCCAAAGCTGCTCCTCTCTCTGATGATAGTCATGGTTGGATGCTTATGGACAGCTGTTACATCAGTGTAACACAACTGTAGAGGCAACTGTTGGCAGGTGCATAGCATCATCACCTGCTCAACACACACCACCTTTTCCTGACAATAGCTGCAGTGCTACTGTCCAACAGTCATTGCCTGTTCGGACCGGCTTTTCTTTTCAGAGCTTGTGCGGGTTCGGCATGATGCTACTAGGCCAGAGCAGAAGCAGGTTCAAAACCTGAGTCAGGCCACAAGTTCGAACACCGTGTCTTGTCGCGCATGCACACACATTCAACACAACACACTTCCTCTACACTGCATTGTAATCAGCAGCAGCCTGTGACAGCAAAACAACTGCCTAGCGGCGGTGCCTGAGTGGTATCGGCACACAGCCACGTGTACTGCCCAATGGCACATGCAGCAAAGGGCGTGTAGTTGGGCCTAGCAGACGTTCTGTCCCTGATCTGCCTCCTCCACCTGGTGACTCTATCTGCCTCCCCCTCAGGCTGGTGACTCTATCTTGCGCCATTGTTCGCCTGGCAACGAGCCAGTTCTGCTTTCAGGGCAGCAATCTCCTGGTCCTTCGCTGCCATCATGGCATTCACAATTCCCACCAGCTCCATCAGACTCTCATCCTTCAAGATTGCGGCCCTCTCCATCGAAGACAACCGTGCAGTGTGGCCTGCACACCGTGTGGCGACATAACACATGGCTCATCATCGTGATGTGTTGCAGCATACAAACCTGGGCTTCCACTGATGTTGACTTCATGATCTTGCGCTACGCATGAGTGATTGCAGGATGGTGCGTTACAAGCACTGCTCGGCGATCGCTAATTTGACAGCTACCCCGGGCTGCCGCGGGCAAGTACATGAGCTGTGTTGCGCGGGATACCCGACCGCCAGGTAGCACAGTGTGCTCGGGTGGCGGATATATTGGGGTACTGGGAGGGTGCACATTGGTGCTACTTCTACTTGCACAAGCTAGCACACGCTATTCCGTGTTCGCCCTAAATTCTCACCTGCAAGTACTTGTGTATCCTTGGCTGGCGATCTCTTGGACTCTGTGGAAGTGACGTCATCGCCTGCAAGCAGGCAGGCAGGCGCACATTGCGTGCCCAAAAATGCCATAAATGAGCCGCTCATATTGGCAATATGCTTAGGTGAAGTGTTGCTTGGTGACCGGCCTGAGCCACATCAAAGCGTCCAAGGTGTATTCGGCGGAGGCGTTTCGATCACGACGACGAGCGTTGCGCGAGCGCTCGACCAAAACCGTGATGGCGAAGGCCTTGCTGTCTGACGCCTTACCTATGCGTTTGTCCTCTCCGTTTGCCTCGCTGTCGGCACTGAAAGCCATGCGTATGAGCTTGCTGGCATAACTGTCTATCTTGCGAATGAGTTCGTTGGCGACCCTCTCGTCACTACCTGCATGCAGCCAGGCAAGCAGGAAAGCAGGCGAGCCCGGCAGGCACGGTAGAATTGAGTCGAACTGGGAGAGCACAGCTACACGAATACTTGCTGGGGGATGCCCAGATTCAAGGACCTACCGGCAGCTCCCATGACGTGTTCGGAACAGGCGTGTCGGTCAAGGCAAAGATAATGATGATTGTTCGGGGCCGATCACCACCAGCAGGAGCACGTTGGGCAAGAAAGCACTGGAGGGTCGGTCGCTCTTTATACCGGATACCGTGCGAGGTTCGAGGTCTAGGGTTCTGTCAGTTGTAGGTTGAAGGTTTGCTAGCGAGCAGTGAAGCATCGCAGCAGGCCAGTCGCTTGTGGACCACACAATCAGATTATGCACATCACCAGCTTCAGTTTGATACCCATTTTGCATACAGGTCTAGCGCCATGCCTGCTGCATGCAGCAGCTGCTGTCATGGTTCCGTCTCGCGCTGTCACAGTGATGAGTAGGAAAATGTGACAAGATGTTTACATAGACAGCGAGTGTGTCAGACACAGGGCATGCGGCAGAACACAGCCCAACCAAACCCACATGCACGTCAACCAGTGTCCACAGCTTGCCTCAACACCCGATGCACTCCAGACGGCATAGCTCGTATGTACCCAGTGCCGCTGCGGCAGAAGGCACATGTATGTGGCACAGCCAGGTGTGCACAACAGGACACCCCACCGTGATGTGACATCTCACACCTGCTGGGCTGCCGATGCAGGTGTTGTGAACTGTGCCGATGTCCCTCAACTGCTGGTGGGAACCATACAATGCACCCCACACTGACTGCCTCATGATCCCCTGAGACACATGCAATGCAGAGCACTGCAAACGAGACACACCCCAACTCCCTACAGCTGCTCCTCTATGACAGACTACTAAAGTGGTCCCCTGGGGCATAGTTGACAAAGTATGTTTACAAGACAGGACGCAGTGCAACCCTCCCCATGCAACCATGCGCTACAGCTGAGCTGCTTGCCAATGACGCTGCTCATGTCCCTCATCTCCTGCTGGTTGGCAGCACCAAATGCATCAAACATCAGTTCCAGTGTTACAAACAGCCAGCCACACGGCACAAACACCATGCAATGCCGCATGCAGCAGCTGCCCATACCCTACAGCTGCTCGCCAATCACGCTGCCTATGTCCCTCATCTCCTGCTCGCTTAGGGGCTGCTGCCACTGCTCAACCTGCAGGTCATCACGCATGTGCTGAGCGCTGGTGGTGCCGTTGAGGGGAGTGAGGCCCAGCTGCATCACAAAACGGTACCACACCTGCGGGGGCAGCAGCGGCGGAGGTGGAGTCAGCTGTAATATCATGATGAACCTCAAAGAAATCAAGGTGTGAACGGCTGCTGCCGTTGAGGGGACCCAGCTGCATGACAAGACGGTACCACACCTGTTTGGGGGGGGGGGGGAGGAGCAGCAGCAGCAGTAGCGGCGACAGGAGCAGCGTCAGTCATGAAAGCAACACTTGCATCATGAAGGCCACATGCTGCCAGGTGCTGCAAGAAGGGACAAGCAAAATGCGTTTGTGGTGCCGTTGAGGGGAGTGAGACCAACTGCATGACAAAGCGGTACCACACCTGCATTGTGGGAAGGGAAGGGGGGCACCAGGGATCTTACAGAGGCATAAGCAGCATTCCTGGCAGGAGGGGTATCAGGCAGCAAAAGGTGGGACACTCCTTTTACGGCTGGCTTCATCACTGTGCTTTGGAAAGGTAGCCGCTGAGCTGCCTGGCAGGCCATACACCGTCGCCCCCGTACCTGCAAATGGCCCATAGGAGAGGCGCACATGGCTAACACCACACGCCTGCAGTGCATTCCCACCCCTTCGCCTGCAGTACAATCCCACCCCTTCGCCTGCAGTACAATCCCACCCCTTCGCCTGCAGTACAATCCCACCCCTTCGCCTGCAGTACATTCCCACCCCTTCGCCTGCAGTACAATCCCACCCCTTCGCCTGCAGTACAATCCCACCTCACCGCCTGTGAGTTGAAAAACACCCCCCCCCCTCTGTGCTGACCTGTGCTGGGTCGCAGCCCCTCTTGGCTGCTGCTGCCTTGACTGGCTTGCTGCTGAGGGCATCAGGGTTGGCGGTCAGGGTCCAGAAGCTACGGCACCACAGCAGCAGCAGCAGCAGCAGCAGCAGCAGCAGCAGCAGCAGCAGCAGCAGCAGCAGCAGCAGCAGCAGCAGCAGCAGCAGCAGCAAAGGGGCATCAGGAGGCTGGAAGCTCACGATGTATGCCAGCGGTTGACAAAAGCAATCGTCTGATGGAAGCTGAACCTATTGTGAATCAATTCTCTTGCATTGTCCTTCTCTTGCTGCTGCTGCTGCTTCTTTACTGCTGCTGCTGCTGCTACTGCTGCTCACCTCTGGTATGTGATGCCCTCATCCTTGCAGAACTGCCGTATCTCACGGTCAAACCCTGTCTTGCTGTGGAACCTGCACACATCAGCACCAGCACGACACAAACACACGAACATGAAGGTTGGGCGCAGGTGCAGTCTGTAAGAAGCAGTACCCCCCCCCCCTTCATTGCTCAGCAGCTCATTCCATCCATTCAGTGATATCATGGAGATGGCATATCAAACCAGAGAGAACCAATTTTGGTCCCCTCTGGTTTGATATGCCATCTCCGTGATATCACTGAATGGTTGGGATGAAATCACTTAATGGTTGGGACATTAGGAGCTTGCAGTGCCTGAACTCAAGACAACACACCTCTCCTGCCAGTGCAGGCACCATGCGGTGCATGCAGTGCATGGCCAGGCTGGGGGGTGGGGGCGGGGGCGGGGGCGGCGGGTGGGGACACATCTGTAGTGGGCGGAGGATAGGGTGAGGAGGGGGGAGCAAGGAGACGCCGCGCTTGTTGTCAGGCAATAGTACTGCTGGTGGTCGCCACCAGGGTGGGCCACCCAAGGCAGCACAACAGAGTGCTCATAGCAGGTAGCGCTTGCAGGGTGTGTGATGCTACTGGACTAGCTGCTAGCCGCGCCTGTTACTGCTGTGCCCGCCTGCATTCAACCGCCCATAGGGGCCCCCTGCTCTGTACTGCCAAGGGCTTAGCAGCAGCAGTGCCAGCTGAAAACACCAACAGCAATTCTTGCAAACACCAATCCCAAAGCTGACAGAGCCCTTCACCTGGCAAGAAGCCCCCCCCCCCCCCCAAACCCCATCCCGCACCACAAACACGCACACCCCCTGTCCGCCCTCCTGCCACCCACCCATGCACATTCACACACCCCACTGGCCACCGGTGGATATCAAAATCAACCCACCTTCACCCACTCTCACACAAATGCCCGGGGGGGGGGGGGGGGGCCCGGCCCCCACTCCCAGTGGAACCACCAGCGCATATGACCCACCTGTTCTGCACCACTGATGGTTTGACGTCTGCATCATTGTAGATATTCTGCAGAGCCCTCAAGTCATATATGTTGCTGATGCCCAACTGCCGCACCTGGCCCGCTGCTACAAACGACTCGAACTCACGCCACACTGCAGCATGACAGCCACCAGCATGGGTGGAAGGCAACAGCGGGTGGGGAGGTGTTTATCAGAAAGAGTGTAGGTGTGTGTCGATATGGCTGGAAGGCAAGACACCGCAGCCCTTCTGAAGAACCTGGCCTACCGCCACAAAGCCCACTTCAGATGTGCAGTGTGTATCTGAAAGAGTGCAGGTGTGCGTGTGGGGTTGTCCCTCATTTCCAGCTGCTCTGTTGTGTCCCCCCCCCCCCCCCCGCCCCCGCCCATGGACGTGCACAACCCTGCCCCATGACAATCTGGCCCCCTTCCTCCACCCCTCTGGGCAGTCAGCATGTGGCACACCTGTCATGGACTGGTCGTGTGTGCGCATGGGTGAGTGCAGCACGAGGGAGTCGATGTAGTCAGTGCCAAGGTTGCGCAGGGAACTGGCTAACGACTGACGCACCTGCACAGGATGGAGAGGAGGAAAAGGAGGCAGCAGTGGACGATCAAGCACTGTCTCTGTCCCACTGGGACTTGGCAAGTACTCCAGCTATCAGCCTGGCTGCCTGACTCGTGCAGTACTCTGCTAGTGGTGGCCTGGAATTGGCAGTGACTGTGCCGAATTAAGGCCAGCAAGCCAGAGTATGCTGCAGTTGGTGAGACACCCCCACCCCCCACCCCCACCCCTGGTCAACAACCTGCCCCCGTACCTGCTCTGGCAGTGGTGCCTTGGCATCATATGGCAGTGGTTGCGACCTGTCCTGTCCGTCGAGTGAAGTGAACTTGGTCTGCAGGAACAGCGTCGACCTCTGGATGCCATGGGACTGCGGCACGGGAAACACGGGAAACAAGGGGGGGGGGGGCGGAGTGGAAGTCATAAGGCTCAATTAATTAGCACTATCAGTCACCATACATAATTGATTGGCTGAACTGGTTGCCAGAGCGCTGATGGTTGCCAGACCTCCCTTTGGGTGTTTGATGGTTGTCACATTGCCAGCTACCCCAGCCTCTGCTCACCCCCCCCCCCTCATGCCATACACATTGTCTCTGTTGACAGCTGGCATGGTGCATTGCAAACTTTCACCTGTTGAAGAATCAGAAGGTGATCAGGCATTTGAGTCATGTCAAGTAGGGATGTGACCTTTGACCCACTTCCCCCCCCCCCACCCCCCGGGCCATCTCCCCTCACCTGCTGCAGGTTGTGCAGTGCCTTGCCCACCAGGTCCTCCCTGTAGTGCTTCGGCTGACACGCAGTGTCAATGCCTGCGGGGGGGGGGGGGGTAAGGGGGCGAAGGCGAGGAAAAGTGCAGAAGAGGGTGAGTGTCTTGCTGGGAGTGGCGTGCAGGGCAGGGATGTTGATCACGTGCTGCTGTGTCGGAGGATTCCCCCTCGCAAAGAGCGCTCACATTCAGTACACAAAGCACCCCCCCCCCCCCCCACGCCCCCCACCCCCCTATCCTGCAGGGCCATGTACTGTAACCTGCAGGACTGCTGCAGGTTACAGTACTGCTGCTGCCGCTGCCACTGCTGTCGTTGCTGCTGCTGCTGCTGCTGCGGCTGCTGCTGCTGCTGCCCTTGCTGCTATGTTTATACTTGCAAGTGTGCACTGCATATTGACGGCATCACATGGCGCATGTTGCACGAACGTTTTGGTGACTTCACAACCCCCCCCCCCTTCCCCGTTTCACAACACACACACTGCCAGATTCTGAGTTTTGGGGCCAAAGTTTTGCCCATAAATATATGTTCCTTCAGCATCTGCTGTCTGCTCTCACAGCGCCCCCCCCCCCTCCTCCCCCCCTGCTGCCGTGCTTGTGCCCACCATACTTACATTTGGACTAGGCCAGCACCAGCTGCACATACACTTCATGCAAAAACTATATAGATCCGGTCCTGTGACGACCCCCCCCCCCCCCCCCCCCCCCCGCACGCGCCCCGCTGTCGCAGGCACTAATGCCCCCACCCCCCTTCAGTCCTAGCATTGCTTGAACACTACTGGTTGCACAACAGCTGCTGCCATTCACCCATTTGTTGCCAGAACATTCTCAACCTCCCCCCCCCCCCCCAAACCCCGCCCCCCGCGCGAGCTGCCTCACCTTTGAACCCAGCCAGCACTGCTTGCTCCACCAGTGCTGTCGTGCGCTCCTTCTTCCACGCCGTTCCATACATCATACGAGGCATCTTAACGCCGCTTCCTGACGCTACAGCAGCTGCCTTTGCCCCTGCTGACGAAGCCATATCTGCTGCTGTGATTGTGGCTGTGGTGGTGGCTGTGCTGGGTGTGGGTTGAACACCCAGTGGCTCGACAGCAGGCCCTGAGGCCTGTAGGGTGCTGCTGGTGCTGCCCAGGTTGCCTGACAGTGTGATTGTGGAGTAATGTCGGTGTGACAAGTGGTATGTCCTGTAACAGACTGTGCACCACTAGCAGAATGCAAGGTGGATGGTGACTCAGCAGTAGTCAAAGCAACGTTTCGGGACTGCACAAGGTGCCCGAGAGAGCCAGATTATGAATCAAGTCAACTGGCAAGCTGTGTAGAATGTGGAACCATCCTGTGCCATCTGCAAGCAACCTGATCAATGTGATCAGGTTTAGGGTGTTCAAATGGATATCTGGGGTACTTTGCAAGCTGCTGTGATTGACCTTTCATGTTGGCACTATCGCACTTTCGATTGAGCTTCTGCAGACGCGCTGCTATCGTCTGTAGTGGGTCACGAACCTCACCATCTTCATCGTCGGGCTTCTACAGACGCAGCACACAAATGGGCAAAAGAAAGGTGCAACCCGTGGATTCAGATGACGAGGTTGCGCTGGAACCCAGTGACGTGGAGGAGGAGGTGAGTAAAGCCCAGCCTTGAATGATCCAGGCCTTCCAAAAGGCCTGGGGTGCTCAAGGCCTGGGGATTCTACAGCTGGATTGGGGGGGGGGGTGAATTTTATTGCAGCTGACTCAAAAGCAGCTGACTCCAAAACCCGAGCAGCAGATGCCATACAGCAGAGCTAGGCAACTGCAAGGGTGCAGTCCAGCATGCCACAACTGCGCTCACCACTGACACCCCGTGAGTGCGTTGAGCAGCTGATGAACCACAGCGGCAGTGCATTCCACGTTTTTTCGGTATGCTGACCATAAACTACAACCGTTGCTGCATGCCCCTTGCACAGGAGAAGCCCAAGAAAAAGCGCCAGAGCACTGGTAAGAAGTCCTTCACGGACCCATTTGTTGACAAGTTGGGCTGGCACGTGGAGCCACCCTCACTCATATGGAGGTGGGGCATGCGCTAAGGGAGGGGGGGGGGGGCTCATCTGCACGGCTGTCTTGGGCGCGGGCGCGGGCAATGCACGGGGCGCTGCTTGTTTGTGTGTGTGTGTGTGTGTGTGTGTGTGTGTGTGTGTGTGTGTGTGGGGGGGGGGGGGGGGGGGCTACACACTGCATTGTATTGCTAGCGTGTTGCAAGCACACCCAGGCACTTATACAAAGCAGTTCGTACCAACCATCATGAATGCATTGCTCGAGTCAATCTGAGCGTTGCGTGCATGCATGCATGCATGGAAATCCAGCCGGCCGTGTTGCTGAGCCTCTAGGAGTGTAGCCTTAATGTAGTTCGACAGCCCTGGCTTGGTTTGGCACAATCTGACATGCATACATTGTGTGATGACGTTGCTGGTGTGCAGGAGCTTTGGAGAGCCCAAGGGGAGCAAGAAGATAGCAGCCTTTGACATGGTGAGCTGACAGGGGGGGGGGGGGGGGACAGACAGGGGTGCACAGGAGGGGTGGCTGCTGAAGTAACGGTGATAGCCTCCTGGAACAAGGGGTGTTTAGGCGCCTGGTATGGGTGTGAGGCTTTGCCTCAGGCTCCAGGCAGTCGAGTTTACTCAGCTGTTGCGTGTGTGGCCAGCCGGTCCCCCCCCCCCACCCCAAAAAAAAGAAAAAAGGGATTGTGAGATGGCGCAGTTGATGGCACAGCCAGATGGCACAGGGAGATAGCAATGGCTTTGGATGCGTTGCTGCTATGTGTTGGTGCCAATGCACACGGGGTTGCAGGGAGGGACAAATGTCTGGGATTGCCAAATCCTCTGTCGGGGCAGGAGCTTGCTGGTCCAGAGCTGTTTCTGGCAGATGCCTTCTTCTGCACACCTGCAACAGCCTGTCCAACAGCATTCCTGCTTTACGGATGGCTGGGACCAGGGCAGCCGTGTGGGGGCTTTGAGGGGTAGGGATGAAGGGATCCAGCTGTTGTGTGTGTCGACAGAGGGAGTACTTGGATACATGCAAGCACACTCAGGCTGTCCTACCAGGGATCCAGCTGTTGGGGGCGGGGGGGGGGGGGGGGGGCTGGAGCCAGCACACACTTGCAGGGTTGAGCAGACTTTGGTCAAGGGGTTAGGGTTTGGGGTTTGGGGTGAGACACCCGTAGGGGCAGGAACTTGCTGTTCCAGGGGTGTTTCTGGGAGCTTGCTCATTTGGCACCCCTGTCACAGGGTATCTGGTAGCGTTCATGCCTCAATTGTGGCAGGCACCAGGGCAGGGCAGCCTTGTTGAGAGTTGAGTGTTGAGTTTGATCATGGTTTTGAGGACTGGAGAGGCCAGTGGGAGGTGTGACTGTTGCTGTGGTAGATGATGGAGCCCCACCCTACCCGTCTGACCACAGCGACAGCCTTGCCACGCACCAGGCTCCCCATACACAATGTGCAGTACTGTCTTACAAGTACTGTTACAACGCCGAGCCAGGAACATGCTGCTCCAGAGGTATTGTTGGAAACTTGCTCAATTGCACACCTGTCACAGGGTCTCTGGTAGTGTTCATGCCTCCTGGGTGACAGGGACAGGGCAGCGCAACCATGTTGGTACTTGTATTGAGTTTCAGTGTGTTGTGGGGAGGGCCAGCAAAAGGAGTGACTGTCGCTGTAGGCCACAGTGTAGCCCCACCCTACCTGTCTGGACACAGCAACAGTCTTGCTGCTCACCGAGCTCCCCAATATTTAATGCGCAGGACTGTCTTGCAAGTATCGTCACAGTGCTGAGCCAGGAGTCAACTGCTTCAGGGGTGCTGTTGGAAGCTTGTATCTCGATCCGCACACCTGTCATAGGGTATCTGGTAGCATTCATGCCTCAATGGTGGCAGAGACCAGGGCAGGGCAGCTGTGTTGAGTGCTGATCATGGTGTTGTGGGGAAAGGACCAGTGGGAGGCGTGACTGTTGCTATAGTCCACTATGGAGCCCCACCCTACCCGTCTGGACACAGCAACAGCCTTGCCACTCACCAGGCTCCCCATTACACAATGTGCAGTACTGTCTTGCAAGTATTGTTACAGCACTGCGTTCTGAGCTTGCTGCTCTAGAGGTGTTGTTGGAAGCCTTTTATTCTGCACACCACAAGGTATCTGGTAGTGTTCATGCCTCAGGGGTGACAGGGGCTAGGGCCTAGGGCAGCCTTGTTGAGTTCTGATCATCGTGTAGTGGGGAGAGGCCCAGTGGGAGGCGTGGCTGTTGCTGTGCTCCAGCCTCTTATCGCCACGGTACCCCTTGACCACAGCAACAGACTTGCCACTCACCAGGCTCCCCAATACTCAATGTGCAGGACTGGTTTGCAGTAGTGTTACAGCAATCATAATGGAAGGGGTGTCCTGTTTGCAGCAGGCGGCAGATGATGTGTGGAATGGCGGTGGCAGTGGTGTGTGTTTTGTTTGTGTGGGTGGGGAGGGGGGGGGGGTGCGCTATCTTTGTTTGGGCCTGAGTTGCTGCAACTCCTCCCACAAACGCAGGCCGCTTTGGTCACGCGCACCTCGCGAGGCATGCGCTGATCAGCGTGCCTGGCACATGCCATAGCACCAAGTTTAACACTATTGATATTGGTTGGCTGCAGAACCTCTTGGGGCACCACCTGCTTGCAGATGAGTTGCATCGGCTCCTGCTTGACCTCACCTTGCTGGGTGCTGTGGGTGAGACACCTTTCCCAAGCTATCCCAGTGAAATGAGGTTTAGCGTGAGCTTTTGCAGCTGCCCTCACACGTGCACGTCATGCAGAACTCAGCACCTGGCGACTGCACATGACTAAGATTACCGAGTGCTTTTCAAGTAGATATGCAGGCTAGGGCTCACCAAATGTGCAGGAACCTGTTGCATAGGCTCATGCCAGACCCCACCTTGCTGGAGCGGGCGGACAGTTCCCCCTGTCCAAGTCTGCCCCAGCAAGATGACGTCTTGTGGGAGCTTTCGCAGCTGCCCTCACACTTGCGGGCAATGCAGAACTCAGCAGCTAGCACTTGCACATGACAAGGCCCACCGAGTACTGTGGAAGTAGAGCTGGCTAAGCTTCACCAATTGAGCAGAAACCTGTTGCGCAGGCTCAGGCTTGACCCCAATTTGCTAGGGCTTGTTGAATGTTCACCGCGTTGAAGCTAGCCGCAGCAGGTTGAGGTTTTATCTTGAGCTTCTGCGCCTGCTGGCTGCATCTGCATCTGCTCCTGCACTGGCCGGCCATGCATCATCTTGCGATTGGTGCATCCAGGCAAATAAGGTTTTTGAGCCCAGACAAAATCAGCTGCAAATGCCAAGGCCCACCAACTACCCCAGAAACCTGCCGCACATGCTCTTGCCCGGCCCCACCTTGCTGAAGCATGCAAGGCCAGTTCTACGTGTCCAAGCTTGCCCCAGCAATATGAGGTTGGGCGTGAGCTCCTGCGCATGCTGGCTGCACCTGCCCCTGCACCTGCAGGCCTTGCAGATTTTCAGGATTGTGCATCATTCAGATAGGATTACAGAGTATGGTTTGATGACTTGCGCAGGCTAAGGTTGACAAAACGAGCAAAAACCTGTTGCACAGGCTCATGCCGGGCCCCACCTTGCTGGAGCATGTAGGACAGACCCCCCTGTCCGAGCTTGCCTCAGCAAGAAGAGGTTGGGCGTGAGCTCTGCACCTGCAGGCTGCACCTTCTCCTGCACTTGCAGGCTTTGCAAATTTTCAGCGGTTGGTGCATCCCGGCAAATAGGGGTTTGGAGTGTTGTTTGACTACTTTCGCTGGCTGATGCCCACCAAACGAGCTGGCACATATGGCGCAGGCTCCGGTCTGACCCCACCTTGCTCGGGCATGTTGGACCCCCCCCCCCCCCCCCCCCGGGCGCCTCTAGCTAGCCCAAGCAGGATTAGGATGTTTGGCTCCTGCACCTTCAGCCGGCACGGGCTCTTGCACTTGCTTGCCATGCAGAATTCAGCGGATGGTGCATCCACACATGTCACTTGCTTTGCTCTCTGAGCAGTAGTTTTGAGTTGCTGGGTGCTTTGTGCACTCAAGCAGGCAAACATTGCCTGGTCCCCCCCACCCACCACCACCCCTGTTGTTACCCTGTGGGCCTGCAGCCTCCCCCCCCCCCCCCCCGGCCTCCCCCTCCCCCCCCCCCCCTCCTCCCCAGTCGCCGGATATTGATGTTGAATCAAACTTATGCGGGTTCCTGTTGCCTGTGCAGGACTCGACACTGGTGAATCGGAAGTCCAACGCAGCCTTTGCGCGTGACGCAGCAGACTGGCGGTGGTGGAACAAGCAGACACCGCAGAAGCTGGCTGAGCTGGTGGAGGACGGTTACAAGATTGTCATTTTCACGTGAGTGACATCATAAAATTATGTTGCGACGGAGTGCAGGATGCAGGCTGCATTTACGAGGACGAGGTGCCTGCGTTATGTGGTGTGGAAGGGGGCATGGCTCAGCATGTACCTATATACCTAGGTATGTGTCTTTCAGCTGTCAACAGCAGTTGTATAGAGGGTGGAACTCCAGTACTCCCTACGTACAGTGGGCCGTCAGCAGAAAGAGTGTTACACTGTGAGGCATAAATGTATCAGGGGCAAGGAAGGGATGTCGCAAGGAAGGTTGCATGCAGCTACGCTGCCACTGACTAAAGCCACGGAAGGTGTTGAGGTACACAACCAGCACTTCAAGGAGGGCGTCCGTATACAGGCCGTCCTTAGCCAAAAGAATTCTCGTGAATAGCTTGTTTGATGCATATGGTCTTCACTGAGATACGGAAAACTTGCGAGCGGGGCATACACACGCAGACTAACACTGAGCTGCCGGAAACAGCTCGAGTGAAGGGCCATGTCGGCGCAATAAGCTTTGTTACGGTGATGATGATGATTTGTGTTACATTGGGGCCTGTCAATCCAGACCTTAAGCTGCCGACCAGTGGCAACCGGGAACACCAATCCATTATCCCCCCAAAAGTAACAAGGCGCCACCTATGACCTGCCTTTTTCAGCAAGTACCTGCGATACACACAGAGCTAACTGACATGCAAGCATGTGCAAGGCATCGAGCATGGAAAGATGCGGCCTTGTGAAGCGCACATGAACATGGCAAGCATGACTCAGTGACAGGCTCTTGCTGTCCAGTGTGAGCATGTACAAGTAAGAGTGCAGCAAGGCTGTGCAAAATGCAAGCAAGACAAGTACACATTCACACTGCCTCCTCAACTTCATTAGCCAAGCATGTCGGTGTAAGCATCAGATGAACAAGGAAACAGGGGCAAATGTCAACAGAGAATCAGTCAACTGCTGGCACAACAACAACACGGTGAACACTCAAGGTCGAATCCCCAGACACACACAGAAATGGGTGGCTAGGGGAGACCTGAGGGAACCAGGACTTGGGGGCTGCCTCTAGGGCCACAAAATCCTCCAAAAGCTCCCAAAAGTAAGACACTGCTTGCTGCTGAACCTCGGCCAACTGAGTAGCAGCAGCCTCTTGCTGCTGCTGTTGTTGCTGCTGCAAAAGCAACTGTTGACGCTGCCGTACCTGTTGCTGATGCTGTTGCTGAGTAGGAGTAAGAGGTGCAGGCTGAAAAATGTCAGTGATGCGCAGTTGGCCATGTGGGACCTGTACCGCAGCAGCCTTGAGGGCTGCGGCTGTAGCTGCACGCTGCTTTTTCTGCTGCACACCAATCTGGCACGCTGCTCTACGGCCCAAGTCCATGGCGAAAGTCCACCAGCCCGCACTTCGACGCTTGCTTTGCAGCGCAGTCAGTCAGTCAGTGTTCGTCGCGCCGAATTGCTAAACCCTGACTGATTCTACTGTATATGAAGCCTCCAATTCGCGAAATCGGCAGGTAAGGGGGCGTCAGTAGCCCAGGCGGCGTCGGCAGTACCAAGGTGGCGGACTGTGGTGGGCAGAGCAGTGCAGCGTTTGAATCCTGTCAGCGGCTGGGTTGTCCGTTGGGTGTTGTGGGGGAAGCTCGCACACTCCTTCCGATGGGGGTCTGTGCTCGAGCCCCGTAAGCCTCAAGTGTGTAGATGGGCCCGGTCACTTGGCTGGTCACCTGCCCGCACACTATGGACCCACACTACACGGACCTGCATTTTTGGCCTACTACCTGTGTCCGCCTCCCTTTTGCCCTCTGTGTTCCTTCATGTCTTCAGCAACCAGGGCTCCATATGAAAAACTGCTCTTGAGGGCACCCTAGTGGGCCCACTACCCTATCCCCCCCCCCCCCCCGGTGGCTATGCTTACTCAAACGACTGGGGTTTGTTGGCTCGCAAACCCCCCCCCCCCTCCACCCATCCACCCCCCCCCCCCCCCCCGTCGCCGCTGTCCGCTTCCGTGTTTTCACTCTCTGCCCTTTCATGACTTCACAACCAGGGTTTTATCAAGGCTGCTGTTGTGGCACCCGGTGGGCCCCTTACCTCACCCCCCCCCCCCCACAGCTAGGCTCCCTCAAGCAACGGGTGTCTGTTGAGTTGTAGGATTTTGTTACCCCCCCCCCCCAAACCACCCCTGTCCGCCTCCTTGTTCCCCTTTTGTTTCTTGTTTACTCAGCAACCATTGCTCCATCAAGGCAGCGGCTGCTCTTGATGGCAAAGCCAAGGAGAAACCTACCCCCCCCCCCCCGGGCCATCTCTTTCTTCTCCCTCCGTCTATGCTCCCGGGGAGTCAACCACCTGGGTGTATTGAATGATGACAATTGATGCCCTCCTTCCCTCGGTCCGCGTTCTTGTTCTCCTCTCTGTCACTTCATTGCTGTAGCAATCAGGGCTCCATCAAGGCAGCATTAGATGGCAAGGCCAAGGAGAAGGTGGAGGGCATGGTGGAACTCATCTACAATGATGTAAGTGAGTCAGTTAAAGCGTAGCTAGTGTTTGCCCTTGATGATCATGCCATACAGCATCATCATTCATCACCATTACACGTGTTTCCAGCCAGGTTCATCGCGCATGCAGCATGCTGCTAGCAGCGAATCGACCTTGGTGCAATGCTGCAGTGTGTATTGCAGGTCCACAGCAGTCTCATCCCAACAATCCTGTCGACAGCACCACGCCAGCACTTGGTGGAGCCCTCACAACACATAAGTAATACTGCCACCCCTGCTGCTCCCTTCCAACCCTGCCCCACCCCTCCTCAGTTACAATTGAAGAGCAAGGATGTGGACGTCCCGCTACAGTGCTTCATGGCCCCCAGCATGACACCAGGTGAGGAACAGAGTCACAAGAGTCACAAACACGTAGGACCCATCACTTCCACTCATTGTGCATCACTTCCACTCATGTGCTTGTGCAAGCCTTGTTGAACTCGACGCTTGCATAGGCTGTTGTTGGAAATGGTGTGCTCGTCTGTTAGAGTGCTATGTCTGTGATAGCTCACGCTCTTTTTTGAATTGCAGGTGACAGCTGCCGCAAGCCAGCCAGTGGCATGTGGGACTACATGGTGCAGCACTGCAACGACGGCATACAGCCGGGTGAGCAACAGAAGCTGGGTTGCAACAGCCTCACCACCCATGTCACCCTAGGTCCAACAGCACATGCCTGTGAACGCACACAGGTTGATTGACAGGGGTGGAATCAACATGTGACTAGCGTAATGCAGCCTGCAGGATTCCACACTGCTGCTGCCGTATGTTCAGCAAGACTTGCTGTTGTCATCAGCATCCCAAGTCCCCTCGCAGCATGCGTGCTTGTATAGTTATGCCTGGTGCACCCTTATGCAGTGTCCCAGAGCAACACAGCTGCAAGCTCAATGACATAACTGTTACAAGTCACTGCCAAAGCATGTGTGTGCTCATTGTGTTACTGTGCAGACCTCAAGAAGAGCTTCTTTGTGGGTGATGCTGACGGCAACAGCCAAGCGCACAGTGACTCTGACAAGTGAGCGGGCAGCAGGCAGGGGGCAACTTGGGAGGGCTTCTTGGCACCTGATTGCGTGGCACCGGCTTGCTGACTGTTTTTTGGCCTGACAACCTTCCACATGTAGTAGGAGTTGGTGGGTTGTGCAAGGCTATGAAGCGTATGGAGAGGGGCAGGGGGCGTGTAGGCAGCGTGTTGTGTGTTGCGTGTTTGGTGTTTAGGGTTGTGTTCAGGATTGTGGGCTCCTTTTGAAGGACGCAACAGAAGCGCAGGGGTTGATATGCTCCAGTGATGCGCCAATTATGGCCCGCATTGAGGGACATGCTGCAAATCAGCAGAACCCCCCTCCCCCCCCCCCCCCCGCCTCCTATCACAGCAATTTGGCAGCTGCTGACTTAGGATTTGTTGCCTGGACACCCTTCACGTATAGGGGTATAGTGCACATCCGGGATGCTGTGTACAGGGCCACACAACGTATCAGAGAGGGGCAGGGGGCCGCAGCCGGTGTGTTGTGTTTTTGATGGTGCGTGTTCCTTGTTGAAGGGTGCAAAAGTTGCGCAGGCGCTGGGGTTGATAAGCTCCAGCGATGCGCCACTCTTGCCGCCTGCATTGGGGGTCACGCTGAACAACCGCAATACCCGCTCCCTCCCCGCCCCCCTCCAGCGCTTTTGTTGCAACATTATGGCAGCTGCTGACAGTGTGTGGAGACCTGGACACCTTTCACATGTAGGGAGGGGGGGGGGGTGCACACCCGGGGCGTGGTATGCAGGGTCACACAGCATACTAGAGAGGGGCAGGGGAACGTAGGCGGTGTATTGCGGTTTTGATGGTGCGTGTTCCTTACTGACGGGTGCAAAAGTGGCAGCACGGGAATTGATAAGTGATGTTCCACTCTTGCCGCCTGCATTGACGGACACGCTGCAAACCGCAATACCCCCCCCCCCTCCCTGCGCTCTTCTTGCAACGAAGCGACAGCTGCTGACTTTCATTGAGGATTTCTTGCCTTGACGCATTCTAAATGTAGGGGAAGTGCACACCTGGGGCGTGGTGTGCAGGGCCACACAGCATACTAGAGAGGGGCAGGGGAACGTAGGCGGTGTATTGTGTTTTTGATGGTGCGTGTTCCTTAGTGAAGGGTGCAAAAGTGGCACGTGCCTTGGGTTGATAAGCTCTAGTGATGCGCCACTCTTGCAGCTTGCATTGAGGACACGCTGCAAACCACAATACCCCCCCCCCCATCTTATTGAATCCATATGGCAGCTGCATCCATATGGCAGCTGCTGACTGAGTATTTCTTGCATGCACACCTTCTCTTTGTATGGGGAAGTGCACACCCAGGGCGTGGTGTGCAGGGCCACACAGTGTATTCGAGAGGGCCAGGGGCCGTAGGCGGTGCATTGTGTTTGTGATGTTGTGGTTTCCTTGTTGAAGGGTGTGACACTGGCGCAGCACTGGCGTTGATAAGCTCCAGCAAGGCTCCACTCTTGCGGCCTGCATTGAGGGACACGCTGCAGTACCGCAATACCCCCTCCCCTCCGCTTTGCCCCCCCCCCCCTCTCTTTGTCCCCCCCCCCCCTTCTCCCCGCTTTGGATGCAGCAATAGTGAAATATGGACTTGGGCACATCATGTGCCGGGCAGTATATGCCCATGAATAGCACTTGGATAGCTTGCTGGAACATGGCGGTGGGCTGATGTTCTGCAGGTCCCTCCCCAACTGGCAGCTGGAGCTTATCTGCTGGTGGGCAGCGAACTTCCAACCAACAGACAAGCTCCAGCTGCCAAAACGTCGGGAAGGGACCCTAAATGTATGCATCAGCCTGTCATGCACACGGGGTACTGCATTGAGGTGCACTGCACTAGCTGCACAACCCCAAGTGACATGGAACACCTGCACAGCTGGTACACACCATGATGGGCCTTCTGCGTCAATGCCTGCGCTGCGGTGTGCTGTTGTTGTGCTAGTGGTGTGCAAGGCACCGTAGAGTTTAGAACGGAGTAGCAAGGGCCGCTGCCAGCTGCGGGCCTAGCATTCTAAGTTGCACAGTGTGACTGCGCTGCTGAGAAGAGCAGCGTGGCTGCACTGAGCAACACAGCTGGACTGTGGCTGGAATGCAGCATGGCTGCAGCTAAGCATGGCAAAGCGGGGGCGTTTCTGGCTAAGCCTCTAAGCATGTAATGCAAGTTGCTGAGGGCTGAGCTGTGCTGCAGGGTGCATTCACATCCTGTAGCTGCTGGGCTGAAAAGGTGAACTGCACTGCGGGTAGCTTATCGCCAACCTGCAGCTGCTGGGGGCGCATCGACAGTTGCAAGCAAGTTAACAGCGGGCTTGCAATCGTCGCGCGCAAGCAGGTGTAGACCGATGTTTGCATACATGGGAAGCATTGGCAACTTAGATCTGGCTGGCAAAAAGGGAACTGAGCGATCACAGGCAGTGCAGCTGCTGGTGGTCTCAGCCAGAGCATGATTTCGCAAAGAAAACCATGCTGGTGTCGGCTGTACGTTGAGCACACCGTGCTGCTAGCGGCCCCCTGGCTACCACCATGGGCCCGCAGTTGCACTCGCCTGTATCGCCGTTGAGCGACATCTTGGTGCACACGTATGGTCTGGGGAAGTTGCTCGATGATATGGAGGGTCTTCTTGATTGTTGGGAGAAAGAGGGCGACTGTGGCGCTGGGTCAGCTTAAGTACCCTGTCTCTGTGGGAGGGTTCACAGTAGCTCGCATGGTGAGTTTCTTAGTCCTGGTCTTGCATGTGTTCTGTTGCGGTGTGTGCTGAGTATCGCTTCTGCGGCAAATTCCCGCATTTTCTCGGGTAGGTCACCAATGTGTTCAGGTGCTCAGTCTGCGTTCCTAGGATCCCCAGTGTGAGTTTCTTAGATACAAGGTTTATCCAGTGAACGGTGGTCCAGTGAACGGTGGAAGGAGAAAAAGATTTTTGGTATGTATGGATTTTTTGGGTGACAGGATATTTCTGGTACTGTCAGTTTTTGCTGGTGATAGCTGCGCGCTGGGAACTTCAGGCAGTGAACTTGGTTCCCAGTTAGGGAAACCAGTAGCATAGCTTGTCAGCTTGCAACAGTTTGTGCTAAGTCCTGTGTCTGTGTGCCTGAGCAGGTGTAGCATGTGCAAAGTAAAGTTGCGTGAAGTCCACTTTGATAATTGCCAGAGCTTGGGGAGTTGCAGCAGTATCCAAGTTTTTGACTTAGGAAAAGCACTTATCAATCCTGTGTGTTGTGATAGCTGTAGCTGTGGTGACTTGGTGTCATAGGCAAAGCTGTTGTGACTTTTCAGGGGCAGAGCACCGTGCTGTAGTACACTGAGGCGAATATCTTGTAGTTATGAACTTGGTGAGCAGTCAAAGCAACTGCAGGGAACTGAGTGGACAGTCATGGCAAACATATTGTGTTTAGCAACCAAAGGCTGTGCTGTGCTGTGCTGTGCTGGGCAGTCCCCACCTACTACCCAGAGTATCCCAGTTGACTTTGAGCTGATGTTACCAAGCCACAACACCACAGGTGGGTGGCTTGGCTTTTCAGCCAAAGCCAACCACACCATGTAGTGTGTGCAGCTACACGAGGTTGCGCACAGTAGACATATTTGCAGCCCACACACGTGCAGGGACAAAGTGCTCATGTGTTTTTGATGGTGCGTGTTCCTTAGTGAAGGGTGCAAAAGTGGCACGTGCCTTGGGTTGATAAGCTCTAGTGATGCGCCACTCTTGCAGCTTGCATTGAGGGACACGCTGCAAACCACAATACCCCCCCCATCTTATTGAATCCATACGGCAGCTGCATCCATATGGCAGCTGCTGACTGAGTATTTCTTGCATGCACACCTTCTCTTTGTATGGGGAAGTGCACACCCAGGGCGTGGTGTGCAGGGCCACACAGTGTATTCGAGAGGGCCAGGGGCCGTAGGCGGTGCATTGTGTTTGTGATGTTGTGGTTTCCTTGTTGAAGGGTGTGACACTGGCGCAGCACTGGCGTTGATAAGCTCCAGCAAGGCTCCACTCTTGCGGCCTGCATTGAGGGACACGCTGCAGTACCGCAATACCCCCCTCCCTCCGCTTTGCCCCCCCCCCCCCCTCTCTTTGTCCCCCCCCCCCCCCTTCTCCCCGCTTTGGATGCAGCAATAGTGAAATATGGACTTGGGCACATCATGTGCCGGGCAGTATAGGCCCATGAATAGCACTTGGATAGCTTGCTGGAACATGGCGGTGGGCTGATGTTCTGCAGGTCCCTCCCCAACTGGCAGCTGGAGCTTATCTGCTGGTGGGCAGCGAACTTCCAACCAACAGACAAGCTCCAGCTGCCAAAACGTCGGGAAGGGACCCTAAATGTATGCATTAGCCTGTCATGCACACGGGGTACTGCATTGAGGTGCACTGCACTAGCTGCACAACCCCAAGTGACATGGAACACCTGCACAGCTGGTACACACCATGATGGGCCTTCTGCGTCAATGCCTGCGCTGCGGTGTGCTGTGCTGTGCTGTGCTGTGCTGGTGCAGGAAGTTTGCTGAGGCGGTTGGGCTGGAGTTCAAGCTACCTCAGGACTTCTTTGGGTGAGACCATTAATGCAGTTGCCAGCTTATTTTGCTGCCAGGTTTTCTGTCAGCATTGCATTTGGTTAACATGCACTCCTTGCAGTGTGGGCTCATCTCTTTGATGCTCTGACACAGCCCCCGCTGCTGTGGTGTGGAGACCTGACTGCTGCTGCTGCTGCTGCTGCTGCTGCTGCTGCTGCTGCTGCTGCTGCTGCTGCTGCTGCTGCTGCTGCTGCTGCTGCTGCTGCTGCTGCTGCTGCTGCTGCAGGCCTGTCGACGGGAAGGTAGCAATTGACCGGGACTCTGTGAAGGCAGCCAAGCTGGCAGTGGAGAGTGGGGACAACCCCAATGCAGAGCTGGTGGGTGTGACAAGGGTTGGGAGGGATGCCCTTGGGGGGCGTGCGGGGGGGGGGGGGGTAGTCAGGTGTGTGGGGAAGGCTACTGCAGCACGTCCACCCAACAGGGGTGCTTGAAGACAACACCAATCAATCCCCTTTCAATCCATTTTTTAAATCCCCTTTTTATCCTTTTTAACCCCTTTTTTATCTCCCCAGCTGGAGCTTCTTGCCACCAATGCGGGAAAGGTTTGGATGTTTGGTATGTGTTTCCTTTGGAGCTGCTTCCAAACGATACACCTTGGGACGTAGTACGTCTGGTTGAGCAGAGATGGATAGACACTTTGTGGGCCAAAAGGCCGGGCCTGAACCGCATCAATGCGGTTGCAGAGGCACCAACACCCACAGTGTTTTGTGCTCCTGTTCCGGCTGTTTGCATACGCAATATAACAGGCATGAACATGCCTTGCCATAATACGATACCCCCGCACCCTTTTGGGGGTATCGTATTATGGCAAGGCGCGTTCATGCCTGTCATGTTGCGTATGCAAACGGCCGGCTGTCACAGTGCAGGGAGAAGACACAAGTGGGAGGCATGTGTGTGTGGGGGGGGGGGGGCAGCAGAGGGGGCCAGTGTGAGCTGTGACGGCCCACTACCAGCGTCGTGTGTGAGGGTGCGCGTACCCGGTAGTGTTTTTTGTGCATCAATCCACAGGCAGCAGCATTCAGGGCAATGAAGTGGTAAACCCCAGAGCGTAGTTTGGGCACAGTCCTTCTGTGGCTCGCTACTACACATCCATGCCATGTCATGGGGCGCGAGTGCCACTAGACCCCCATGCATGCATGTGATGAGCCATACTCATAGGGGGTGTGTAGGTAGATTTAATTAATTTTAATGTTCATCCAGACCTCCCCACGCCTGCAATGTTGAATATTTCTGGCGTGACAGTATAGGGTGCATAGAGGGTGCAGAAAGGAAGTACCCACTGCAGGAAGAGTCCCCTTGCTTTCCCGCCACACTGCATGCCACCACCACATGCACTGCCTGATACACTGGATGTACTACATACTATTGCGCCAGGTGTTTTGCACATCACACACATGGGGGTGGGCTGGATGTGTGCAGCACACCAATGCAGCAGGGGGGCTGCACGAATCTGTCGTGCCTTTGCACCAACCCTGAGAGGCAGGTTGCTGTCGACATGGTTGTGGTCTGCTGTTGCTGGATGAACAACTGCAGTGTAGTCCGTGTAGAAGACATCATTTGTGCGGTTGTTGACTGCTCATCTGCAGCATCAGTGACAACAACCACGCTAATGGCAGGATGTATGTCTTGCAAGCAGGCCGCTGGCGGGCACAATTTTGCTCTCCATCTCATACCCGCGCTAGCATGCTGCTGAAGTTGCCCTCCCCCTCCCCTTCATATACCCCCCACCCACCCACCCACCCACCCACCCACCCCACCCCCACCCACCCACCCAAACCCATTCACACCCCCCCCTCTTCCTCAGGTGCGGGTCCCGTTCCACTTCAGTGATGCATGTGTGACAATTGGTCATCAAGTGATCCCTTGAATCTCCACTGTCCCTGATTGTTCCTTTGTGCATCCTTTCTCCCACTCTACTCCCCCGCACCCCCATGTAACACCTCATACCACCCTAGGTCCTTGTGCACGCCATGCCCAGTCAAAAGAGAACCCTTTGTTGCTGCTGCTTGCCGTCCCCCTGCATTGTACGTATGTGTGTGCAGATCACTCAAATGAACGAC
>VIIQ02000188.1:50000-142943 GCA_007449985.2 Desmodesmus armatus
GTTCATGTGAGGTTTGACCTACCTTGGCGAGTTGCCACTGCAGCAAAGCAGCCTGCAACAGCAGGCATGCTGTTGCAGCGCTTGCAGCATGTATATGTACATCAGCATTGGTTGAGTTGACTGGCATTTGTTGACTGGGCTTGGTGGCCACAGTGGGGAAGTGGGGAGATTGTGCTCAGAAAAAGTTTTGGGAGGTGACTTGCTGCAACCTGGATAGTTTGAAATCGTGGGCTGCCGGTGGCTGACTTGGCTGGTGGGCTGAGCTGTTGGATTCTATTTGGCTTGCAGGGTACTCTGCTGTTGCCGCAGCTGCAGTTGGGCCAGCGGTAGCCTTGTCGTAGTGCAGTGACAGCAGCAGGCGGTCTCAGCAGCTCAAGTGTGGTGCATTGGCAGGAAGGGCTTCCAATTGTGACAAATGTACATTACTTTGTGTGTAGTAATTCAGGCGCACTAGAAAGTACGAGCACAAGACGACGACAATTCTGGCCAGCGACACGTCTGGCCAGCGCAAGCTCGTGTACAACTGTTCGAACACATCCAACTGCTTGTGAAGTGGCGCTTGAAGACGAGTTTACATCTATGAATCGTTCAAGGCTGATACAGCGTTTCGCGACCGGTATGTCTCTCGTCCAACGGGCTCCATGTCTGAAGCTCGCGCATGCTAAAACCTGGCAAATGGTAGTTCCGTATAGTACTCCAAGTCCCTTTCGACAGCAGGTAAGGGGGCCAGGTAACCCAAGCAGTACAAGGCGGCGGACTGGAGTGGCGCCGACAGTCAGTGCAGCGTTCGAATCCTGTCAGCGGTCAGTACTCCGTTGGGATGTGTGGGGGAAGTTCGCGTCCCTGTCCGCCACCGTTAGGTGGCAGGCAGGGACGTTCGCAGCCCCGTAAGCCTGAGGTGGTAGGGTCACCTCCCTTCCGGGACCCACACTACACGGAGGATTGACCTTTTGCCAAAAGGTTCTGTCACCTATCCGCCATGCAGAAGCCCAGCACACCAGAAGCTGGTAGCAAAGCCATTCGGACCCGGTGATGTGAACAGAGCTCAACCCCATCCACACGGATGGATCTTCCCCCTTGCAACCCTTCGCCCTTCCCTCAACAAGGAAGCCCCCCCCCCCCCCCCCCGTGCCCCCTGCCCCTTGGGACTCATCCACATGGCACTTTGACCCATCTGCAGGCTATCTTGTTGTTGCCTGCCAGGCAACTCAAGTCTGCACTTGAGGCTCAAAGACTCCTTGCAGGCTGAGCCCTTATGCTGCTGACTCAGTAATGCGGCACTGACAGCAACCACTGTTGCTGCTCATGCACACTGTACTTGCGTGTATGGCTCTTTGTAGGTGCGTCCGCAGCTCTCCCAATATCCTTCCAAACATGCAGATGCAGTCCTTGAAGCCGGGGCACACGAGCGGGGGCCCACACCATCAAATTGTCCATCAGCAGCATACCACCGGTGCTGCCTGGGATTCTCAATGAAGTGCAATGCCAACTGGGTTGCTGCAACGGGCGCTGCAACTAGGGTTAGTCATGTTTACGGACTGCAGCAAAGGCAGCGCCCTGATGGCAGTACTGCCCTAGTACTGTATCCTCGAGCTGTGCTGGCTGGCATCCCACCACCAAGTCCCAACTCACATTGGTGGTGTAAGGTCCAACAAGCTTAGCAACCAGCAACATGTGAGAGGACCCGCAGTGTCAAGGCAAGCCAGACAGCAGTCTCGAAATCCATGGACATGGCATGAGCATGATTAATGGTCAACCTGGCCGATCACGACTGCTGAAACTGTGTGTTTGTAGAACACATCTCGTGCGCTACCTTGAGTTATCTGAGGAATGGGGCATTTGCAGGGCGTTCAGTTCTGCTAACTGCTAACACCCAGTTGTGCACCGATCGCGCAGCAAAGTTGCTCAATTGTTGTTTTCACGTATCGAAACATCACTCACGTGATTTGACCCGGCTGTCAGTCTTTTCGTTCAACTCCAGCACCTCACTGCTGCAATCGTGAGGCAGATGTTGCAGCGTCTGTCCTCTGCTAGCTGCAGGGGCGCCATGGCCCTGCGCCATACTCCTTGCTTCACATCTCACTCTCAACCGACACTCAGACGGCTGCTAGTCCGATCCAACTGGCACCTCAGAGCAGCTACAGCAGAGGTTGTCACCACCAGCCAACCCAGCAGCAGCAGCCCAGATGCAGCAGCAGCAGCCCCTGCACCAGCGTACAAAGTCCCGCTGGATTTCAAGTTCATCAGGGATAACGTGCAGATGATTGCAGAGAATTGTAAGCTCAGGAACAGCAGTGCAGATCCAGCGCTGGTGGCCCAGCTGTATGAAGAGTTTTTGCAGATAAAGGCTGAGAGTGAAGCGCTGCGGGCCAGCAGGAACGAAAATAGTGCAGCGATGAAGGTGAGAGTGGTGCACATGTAGGCAATTGAGTGGTGCTGTGTTGGTGCAAAGTCTGGGTGCAGTCGGGTGCAGTAGGGTGCAGGGTAAGAGGGGGGGGGGGGGGCAAGCAGGAAAGGCAAGGCACAGCAGTGAAGTGTGGGAGCTCACAGACAGGCAATTGGGATCAAGGCAACATCCATTGTGTGTGAATTGCTAGTGCTGGTTGGGTGAAGTAGCTGCACACGCAAGTGTGGGGGAAGGGGGGGGGGGGGGGGGCTGTGGGCCGGGAGCAACACTGCTGCAGCTTTGAAGGTGTGAACAGAGCAAATGAGGGTGGTTGTGTGCGGCCTGACGCAATTGTGCTCCAAGTGATGATCAGGGGCTGCGCAATATGCGTGGTGTCAGGTACAGGCAGTTCGTTGAGGGAGGGTGAGCCTAGATGTTGTAGAGGACGCAGCAGTCACATTTCCACCCACAATGGCAGCAGTGCTGAGATGCTTCAAAGGGGAGGACCGGTCCAGACTACATCGGTGACTGGACTAAAAGCTGTTGGCCTGGGTCGCTCCTCCTTGGGGTCCACTGAGGGCCTGGGGGAGGGGGGGGGGGGGGGGGGAGGGAAGGGGGCACATACAGGTCTGTTGCTCTCAGCAGTGTGTGGTGTTGCAAGGACAACCTGCCACCCAACCAACCAACCAACCCCATCCCAATGAAGTCGCTCATGCCCGTGTGCCCCTTCCCCTCTCCCCTTATGCTGATTTGCTGCTGCCGTGTCCGCCACTCCTCAGGGCAAGCTTGAGCCTGATGCCCGCCAGGCCCTGATAGCCAAGGGTCAGCAGCTGAAGCAGCAGCTGGAGGAGCTGGAGGAAAAGCTGGTGCAGGTGGGTTGTGCGTGCGAGGGGGTCAAGGCAGCAGGTAGAGGTGCAGTGGGGGGGGGGGAGGGGGGCTTTGGTGTTGTGGACAACAACAGGTAGAAGCAGCAGCTGGGGAAGCTGGAAGAGAAGCGGGTGCAGGTGGGTGGGTGTAGCTGGCCCCTCGTTTGGTTGTGTGTGGGGGTAGGTGGGGGTACTAGGACAGGGTTGAAGCAGCATGTAGAGAGGGGGGGTTGTTGCGGTAAACATTGGAAACAAGCAGCAGTTGGAGGAACGGGAGGAGAAGCTGGTGCAGGTGGGTGGGGGGTAGCAGCTGCCTCCATCATGGGGGAGGGGGGTGGGGGCTGAAGCAGCACCTAGAGGGGCTAGATGGGGCAGGGGGGAGGGGTGCCTTTGGTGGTGTAGTGCAGATTGTGTTGCGACAGGGGGGGGGGGGGGACTAAAAGCTGAAGCAGCAGCGATTGGCGCGTGTGAGTGCGTGTGGGCGCCAGTGGGGGATAGGGAGACAGGGGGGGGGGGGCAGGGATGGGGACGGGAGGGGGGGTAAGGGAGCGGAAGAGGGTGGCGGGTGATGGAGGGGGCGGGGGGGGGGGGGGGGGGCAGTATGTGCGAGGGGGGGGGGGGGGGCATGTGACTTGGTGGAGCTGTCAGGTGCACACTTGAGGCAGCAGCTGGCCCTTTGGTTGGTGTGTACTGGGGCGTTGTGTGCTTATGTAGGAAAATGTTCCTAACCAGATGAAGAGCATGCGAAAGTATCTACTTACATCAATGTCGAGGAAGCGAAGAACAAAATGCTGCCCCCCCCCCCCTCCGGGCGCCTCGCCCATGTCCCATTACGCGGCGTGTGTTGAACCATGTGACGGTAACAAGACCTGAGCTCTGTATCTGATAACTCTACAGCGTCAGAAAGTGGCATCAGTTTCCCCTGGCCAGCACTCATCTGATCCTGCCCCCCCTCCTATCTCCTTCCCGCCCTGTTCAGGTTGAGAACAGGCTGCAGGTTGAGGGTCAGCGCATACCCAACCTGACACACCCCCAGGTCCCCATATCAAATGATGAGGACGCAGCCACCGTGCTGAGCCTGGTGAGTGACGCTGCTGTGCGCACATGTGGGTTGGGGGGGGGGGGGGGGAGGGGGTTGTGCATGGCCCTGGTGTTATCAGTGTCATGCTGATCAGGGGGGCTTTCAATGCCTGCAACAAAGCAGAGCCTGGGGCATAAGCCCAGTCTGCCGCACCCCGGGGGGGGGGGGGTGACATGTGACTGCCAGAGGCATTGAAGTTATGTCGGTTTGGGCTTTGCCAGCCACAGTGCTGAGCCTAGCAGAGTACACCTAGTCTGGTACAAGGGATCAATCCGCAGCCGCGCAGGGCTTGTCACTGCGCAAACCTCAGCAACATGCCACTAACTGTGTAGCACTTGATGCAGGGTTTTGATTGCCTACAGCTGTCAGGAGGACGGATGTCTCTCCCAAGTGCCCCTCAGGCAGCAGCCATTGCCGCTTGTGCCTAGCAGCAGCCATCTCTGCAGCAGCCGCTGATCAGTCGTTGCCAGCTTGATGCCATAGCTCCTGCCAGTGTGTCGTCTTTCATGCGTGGCCAGCATCAGTTGTGGTGTATGGCAACAGCAAGGCTCTTGCAGCATATTCTGTGTTCAATCAATGCCTCTGCCATGTATGTGGCTCTGCTGTTGCCTCTGTGGCTGTGTCACGTGAGTTGTGCCTGCCCCTGCTGCCCCAGGTTGGTTCTCAGCGTGATTTTGGGTTTGAGGCGAAGGACCATGTTGCACTTGGGGAGGAGCTGGGCATACTGGACTTTGAAACAGCATCAGAGGTAAGCTGTGTCCGTGAATCACTGACAATATCTTGATTGGCATGAAGACATAACCTGCCGAGGGGCGGGGTCTGGGAAGGGGCATTGCGGGGCTGCCATGTCGACATGAAGGAGGCGCAGGTAGGACACACGTGCACAGCAGCGTAGGAGGGTTAGCTGCAGGATATGGACTTCAACACGTTTTGGGGTTTGAGGCCAACGCCCATGCCACACTGGGTGAGGAGCTGGGCATACTGGACTTTGAAGCAGCATCAGAGGTTTGCATCATCCTGGTTCACTGGCAAGCTTGCATGTGCATGTGGACCAGACCGCCCTGAGGGGTGGGGGGGGGGGGGGGGGGGGGAGGGGGGAGCGCGGGAGGGTGCAGGCAGGAGGGGGGAGGGGCAGCGGGGAGGGGCAGCGGGGAGGGGGCAGCAGGAAGCTGGAAGGGGTGAGGTGGGCAGGCTTCTGCTGCGAGGCGCAGTGTCGGCATGACGGTGGCCAGGTGCAACATGTGTGTGGAGATTAAGAGGCGGCTTTGGCTGTGACATGACAGCAATGGGTGAGACGAGGGCAGGGGGCAGTCAAAGAAACATATCCTGTGGGGTGCAGGGGCTTCAAAAGCCACCTCAGTGTGCTGCAGTTGGACCATTCCACTGAAAGGCTATGCATTTCCCCTAAGGAGCGTGAAAAACACACACACAGTCACCGTGTGCTCAGTCAAAACTAAGCTGTACATCCAAATCATGCCTCGTCACCCCCCCCCTCATTTCCAACAATGCAGGTTTCTTGTAGCAAACTTTACTATCTCAAGGGTGTTGCGGCCCTGCTAGAGCTTGCTCTGATGAACTGGGCGTACAGCAGGGTGGCTGCTGTCCTCTCAACCTGATGTTTGCAACCCTTCCCCTTCAGCACTCATTGACTCCCCCCCCCCCCCCCTTCACCCCCACCCCCTCCCGTTTTCTCAATGCAGGTCTCAGGTAGTAAGTTCTACTACTTGAAGGGTGCTGCCGCCCTGTTGGAGCTTGCTCTGGTGAACTGGGCGTACAGCAGGGTGGCTGCTGTCCTCTCCACCTGATGTTTGCAACCCTTTCCCTGCAGCACTGACTGACTGCTCCCCCCCCCCCCCCAATGCAGCGTCATGCAGCAAGTTCTACTATCTAAAGGGTGCTGCCGCCCTGCTGGAGCTTGCGTTGATGAACACTGCCCTTGCCAGTCTGACACCCTTCCAAACTTGATGCCTGCAACGTTTCTCACAAGCACTGATTGAATGCTGCCCCCCCCCCCCCCACCACCACCACCACCACCACACCCACCCACACTTCCACCAACATTGCATGCAGGTGTCAGGTAGCAAGTTCTACTACCTCAAGGGTGCTGCCGCCCTGTTGGAGCTTGCTCTGGTGAATTGGGCGTACAGTAGGGTGGCTGCCCAGGGCTTCACCACGCTCGCCACGCCTGACCTGGTGCGCATGGACGTGCTGGAGAAGTGTGGCTTCCAACCTCGCATGGAGAACACACAGGTGAGTGTAGACACAGGGAGTGCATCCAGCCAATGCATGAACCATCCAAGGATGTGACATTCCGAACTTGCGTAGAAGTGCGTGCGAGCGCACAGAAATCACACATTGTGTGTGTGTGTGGGGGGGGGGGGTTCCACAAGGGGGGCGTGGCGTCTCGTGCGAGGGGCAGGGGTGGGTGGGTGGAACCTTTGCTGAATTGTGACAGATCAACAATTGATGTCTAAGCAACAAAGTTGTGGGGGCGCTGGGGGGGTTGGGGGGGGGGGGGCAACAGGGGTTTACCACCCTGGCCACGCCAGACCTTGTGCATGGATGTGCTGGGGCAGTGCGGCTTCCAACCACGCACGGAGAACACACAGGTGTGTGTGTTTGGGGGGGGGGGGTGCAGGGAACAGGGTCAGGGGGCGGGTTATGTGCGAGGGGCAGGGGGGTCGGGAGCAACATGACATCGGCTGCGTAGTGAAAGACCAACAGTTGCTGCTTCATGGGGTGGGGTGGGGTGGGGGGGGGTGGGGTGGGGGGGGCTGCAAACGTTTATTTTTTGGGGGGGAGGCTTCACCACGCTTGCCACGCCTGACCTGGTGCGCATGGACGTGCTGGAGAAGTGCGGCTTCCAACCTCGCATGGAGAACACACAAGGGGGGGGGGGGGCGTCTCGTGCGAGGGAAAGGGGGGGGGGGAGTGATTCAATATTTGCAGAGTTGTGTCAGACCATATCTATTGTTGGAAAATGCGGCATATAAAACACATGGAGAACACACAGGTAGGGGGGGGGTGGGGGAGGGTGAAGGGGGTGCGATGGGGGGAGGGGGGGCTTCACTGGGGAGGCAGGTGAAAGGCTTTTAGCCGGATGTCTGGCCGTAGTGAAAAGTTGGGGCCGTTTATCACACTGGCCTTACCAGAACCTGTGGGCAATTATCGTGTGGATCCACTTGAAAAGTGTAGCTGCCTGGAGAAAGACCTTGAGCTGGCATCCAGGTGAACAGGCGGGCACTGTTTGTCACCGGGGGGGGGGGGGGTGACTAGTGTATCCCCCCACTGTTTGTCACGGGGGGGGGGGGGGGGGGGGGGGGGGGTTGTTGACTAGTGTATCCCCCCCCCCCCCCGTCGTCATATCTGCTGGGGGGGGGGGGGGGTTGTTGACTAGTGTATCCCCCCCCCCGCCGTCATATCTGCTAGGGAGGCTGAGGCACCCCCGATGCCTCATCAATCTATTGCCAGCCTGCCAGCGCACTGTAGCGGCGAGCGCCGCAACATAGTCTTCAGCAACACCTACATGTCAGTGTAAAGTGCTGGTCTGACGTTGCAACTGTGCTGTCATTGTGTCCTGCAGGTGTACAGCATTGAAAACAGCCCTCTGTGCTTGACGGGGACTGCAGAGGTGCCGCTAGCAGGTGAGCGTCTGTGCTTTCTAAGGTCGTTTGGCCCGGGGGGGGGGGGGGGTACGTGTTTTCCTGCCTGGGGATGGGGGTGCAAATGTTCAGACTGCACACACAGCATGCCTGTCAACAATAGGCTCTGGACAGAGAATGCCTGGTCTGCCACAAGATGACAGCGAGTTTGCAGCACCACAACTTTAGCTTAGTGACAGCCAAGTAACAGCATGGATATGTACATGGACATGCATGAACAGCAACATCGACATGAACATGAACGTGCTGTGCCCCCAGGTGTGTACATGGACAAGGTGTTGTTGGAGAAGGAGCTGCCCATCAAGATGGTGGCATACGGCCGCTGCTTCAGGACGGAGGCAGGGGCAGCAGGGGCAGCTGGCAAGGGGTTGTACAGGGTGCACCAGTTCACAAAGGTGGGTGGCTTGGCGCGCGCGGGGGGGGGGGGGGGGTGCCACTCACGTGGGGTGGGGGGGGGGGGTGGGGGGGGGGGGGGGGGGTGGGGGGGGGGGGGGGGGGGAGTCCCACAGTGGACATTGTGTATGACATAAGCTGAGCTCATGCCACACACGCACCGTGGATTGGGGGGCGGGGTGATGCTTCAGGACAGAGGCGGGGGCAGCAGGGGCAGCGGGCAAGGGGCTGTACAGGGTGCACCAGTTCACAAAGGTGGGTAGTGAGGCGCGCCCCCCGGGGGGGGGGGGGTTCAGTTTGCCACTCACGTGGGGGGTGGGGGCCTCACAATGGAAACTGTTATGCAAAAGGTCACAACAGGTACGACATAAGCTGAGCTCATGCCACACACGCACCGTGGATTTCGGGCGGGGGGGGGGGGTAGTGGGGGAGTCAGGACGGGAGGGCAGGTCCCAGACGGAATCAATCACTGGTTGACGCTCAATGGGATGTTTGATGGAGCTGAGCCCATGCCACACAGGCAATGTAGGGTGTTGGGTGTGCGTGTTGTGTGTTGGGGGGGGGGGGGGGCTGGCGCTGCTTCAGGACGGAGGCGAGGGCAGCAGGGGCGGCTGGCAAGGGGCTGTACAGGGTGCACCAGTTCACAAAGGTGCGTGGAATTGGCAGGGTGATTAATCGGCCAATCGCAAATTACTTTGTACTTATGTAACTGTGTGTGTTGGGGGGGGGGGGAGTATGCATGCTCAGCTGCTGTGCACAATTTGGGCGCTTCTGCGCCTCCCCAAAGCCGTAGATGTGCTTGAATAGTGCCACACTGCAATGGCATTGCAGTCAAGCACACGCATCGCTCACGCACTCTTGTTTGGCTTACAACCACCCCACACCACCCCATGCCCTACCCCACTCTGCACGCCAGGTTGACATTCTTATGCCTGCGTCCACACTTCACATTCTTATGCCTGCGTCCACAAGCAGAGTGTTGCGCTGTCACAACTTACCTAGGTCTGTCCTCTCAAGCATCACCCTTTATTGCCCCCCCCCTTCACCTCTCTCGCCCAGGTTGAGATGTTTGTGGTGTGCACCCCTGATCAGAGTGATGCGCTGCACCAGGAGCTGATCAACATTGAGCAGGAGCTCTTCACTAGCCTGGGACTGCACTTCAAGGTGAGAGGGAGTTGGGGGGGGGGGGGGGGCTGGGGTGGGGGGGGGGGGGGTGGTGTGGGGGGGGGGGGGGGGGCTGCCGGAGGGGCTGGACAGCTGCTTCATTTGTTGTGGGCACGAAACAACACTAGCCTGGGACTGCACTTCAAGGTGGGAGGGAGTGGGATGTGGGCCCCCAGGGGGGGGGGTGTACATGTGTGCTTGTGCTGCTGCCCCATGCTGTGATTAGGCCCGTGCCTGCTGACCTGTGAACACTTGTGAGGGCAGGATGTTTGGGCAATAACTCCATCCGCTACTGACAAGCAGTTCCAAGTGCTGCTGTCCTGCCAGCAAACTGTAGCCTGCAATTTGTATCCACAGTGTGCAGCTGCTGACGCTGTGTGTCTGTGTCGTGCTGGTTCAGGTGTTGGACATGCCCACTGGCGACCTGGGTGCTCCAGCGTACCGTAAGTTTGATGTTGAGGCGTGGATGCCTGGCCTGCAGCGGTACGGGGAGATCAGCTCAGCCAGCAACTGCACGGACTACCAGGCACGCAGGCTCAACATCAGGTATGTGGTGTGTTTTTAGCCTGCAGGGCTGGGCCAGCCTGACCCCTGTACAAACGGTGTGTAGTTTCACTCCGCAAGCTGCAAGCAGCAATTGTGACGGTTTGACATCCTGGTGTGTGCCTTTGTGTGCTGGTCAGGGTGTAGGCCAGACAGCAAATGCGCGTAGCCTGCTGGACAATGTGATGTATATCGCACAACATTGTATCCTGCCTTGCGTGTTTGCTGCTGCTGCAGGTACCGCCCAGCTCAGAAGGGCCAGCAGCAGCAGGAGCAGGCAGCAGCAGCAGCAGCAGCAGCGGGCAGCAGCAGCAAAAAGGGCGGGAAGAAGAAGGGTGGCGGCAGCGGAGGTGCCACAGCCTTCTGCCACACCTGAATGCCACAGCGTGTGCAGTGCCGCGCATGATTGTGGCCATTTTGGAGAACTTCCAGCAGGCTGATGGCAGTGTGGTGGTGCCTGAGGTGTTGCGGCCTTACCTGGGGGGCTTGGAGGTCATCAAGCCGCCTCAGGCTGCTAACTGAACTGCTGACACTGTAACAATCCCAAGGCCATAGAAGGGTTGGAGCAGGGGGTGATTATGCGGTCCAATCAGGGGCTCAGACACGTACAAGGTGTTCTTTAGAAGTGGCATTTTGGTTTGGTGTATTTTTTGTGAAGCTTAGTATCATATCATAGTCTACTGCAGAGTCGGGCCTTGGAGCGTGCCGTAGGCCAACTGCTGACTGGGCTCTGTCTTGTACAGTAACTGGGACCCTAAGTGACTGGTGAAAAGGGTCAGTCAGGTGAACAGGTGACAATGTGGCATCGATATACTGTTCATCAGGTTTCAGCTGCACAGCTACATTGCATGTATGAAGCAGGGAAACATATGCCGCCTCATGAGCTACCAAGACCGCATGGGCCCCAGCACCAGTGCCCGCTGCTGCTGCTGGTGCCGGCCACAGGACCCATACGGTTTCGCTCTTGCTCAAGGAGCTCGTCAGTTGGCTTATGTGAGGCTGTTTGCTTGGATGGGTGGTGGTGGTGGTGGTGAGAAGGGGGGGGGGGTGTCAGAGCAGTAGAGCAGAAGAGCAGCTACTGCAGATTACCGATAGACCGCATGCCAGGCAAGCGGGAGGAATATATTTCGAATTGAGCTGCTGCGAGTGAACCCCTAAGAGCCTGAGCGAGACAGCAGAACGCATGGGGGGCGATCCTGGCCCCGGCGAGCCGGACGGAGTGTGCCCAGGTGCCTGTGGACCCCATGCTACCCCGTAAACACCACCTCCCCGGCCTTGTCCGGTCGAGTGTCGGGCTTGCTGCTGGCCAATTTGAAGGGGCAAGCAACGCTCCGCATGGTGTCCCGGCCCCGCAGTGCCATGCTAGCTTCTGTCTGTTGCAGCGTAACCACAACAGTTCAGGCACGCTGCCGCCCCTCCCTACAGCTGATGCTGCTTAGGGGTCACGAGTACAGAAGCCGTAATGATTGACACAAATGTGCTATGGTGGTCTAATTGTAATTGAGTAATTGTTGAGTAGCCTGCGGAATCCAGCTTTTCTGAGGCTTTAGTGGTGCATTGCTTGCGCTCGTCTGTTACTACCCCACCTAGGTTCTGGGTTCAGCGGCTGAATGAGCACGTGGGTATTACACGCTACGCGTGTAAGGATAGCTTGTTTATAATCTGCATATGGTTCTTTTTGAGACTGGCAGGACTGCTGTCACTGCTGGGACCAGAGGCGAGTCCCTGCATACAGGTAGGGGGGGTAATATTGGTGGAGTTGCTAACCAGTATAACTGCTCCCGGGTGCTCAACAGGTATCGGCCCAAAAGCGTTCATAGATGTTCTGAGGTTGGGTTGAACATCTCAAATCTCGGTTTGCAGGCCCTGCAAGTGCCTGTGCAGGACTCCTGGGAGTCCTGGGAGTCCCACCAAAATTGGACACACCCAATAATTACCCCCCTCACCTGTACATGGATGCATCCATGGATGCAGGGACTCGTCCAGCGATGGATATTCACATGGATCGGTCCTGGCCGCGGATACAGCCCACATCCTTTGACTCACCACAGAGACAAGCTGACCCATGATGTGGCTGTGCACATAGCATTCAACACCTTCCTTCAATCATGCACCCAGTGACACACTGCTGTAACATACAGTCAACCGGTCTGAGACTGTGTGTGTCCAGACTGTCGATGTTGCCACGCAATTGAGTCGAACCACAACATGCAAGGGTCTGTTGACTCCCCTAAGTCCCTGTCCCAACCCTTGGGGCGGGAGGGTAAATGGTGGGAGTTAGTGTTTCTGATTGCACAGCTGTGTTGTACGTGGTTTGAAGGGGCCAATGCAACATAGTGGAATTTTTAACTTCTGTTAACTCCCAACTTCCCTGGCTTAGGCGGGTTTCCCTTGAATTTTAACTCCCAACTCCCACCAAAATGACCCTCATCAGGGAGTTAGGGGGAGTTAGGGACCCAATCAAGGGAGTTAGCATTGGCATGTCGCAAGGGTTATTTCCCGCCGTTTTTTGGACGCAGGCTCCACCCACTACCGTCTGAACCAATGGCAACTGCCCACACAGCAAGGCACGCGGCGTAATCGCTGGTAGTGTTTGCACCCGCCCCCGCTGTTGTTGCTCCTATAGGTAATCGTAGCACATAGAAGGGCCTATAGGCTTGTATTCTGGCTGGTACTGATGTACTCTGCGGTCTGCTGCATGCCTATACAATTGCCCATAGCGCCGGGACCCACGTGTTGACTTACAGCCCCTGGCTCACAGTGAACACCTTGCTGCCAAGCCCACCAGTTGCCACATACAACCTTGCATACAGCCCACGGCGGAGCCTGGGGACCCCTGGCCCTCACAGGTGCACCTCCTGTGTTCTGTGCAGCTAACTCCCCCAACTCCCTGGCTAACTCCCCTAACTCCCTGCGCATGCCTTGCCACTAACTGCCACTAACTCCCAACTTCCCTGGTTTAGGCGGGTTTCCCTTTTTAATTTAACTCCCAACTCCCATCAAAATTCGCCCATTTATTTGAATATTTAGAAGTTAGTGGGAGTTAGTATACCCATAGCCCTGCGAGACTGATTACACCTTATCTGTCATTTTATATTCACTAACTCCCACCATTTACCCCTCTGCCCCAAGGGTTGGGACAGGGAGTTAGGGGAGTCAACAGACCCTTCAACATGCATGCTTCTCCAAAAGACGGCTTGCAAATGACGTCATTCACAATGAACCTGGGATAGAGGGCACTCAGATTACTTCCTGTACTCAGGAAGAGTATTGCTTCAGCACACTGTGCTACGGTGACCGTTGTGACGGCAGTTCCATGGCTCTCCACATCCAACATGCAGCAGACTCCTACACCTGGGGGAGCTACTGGGCCAACTGCTGAGGCACAGGGGGTGTCATCAGCAGCACCCTGAGGTTGCCGCCCAGCATCAGAGAGAGCGACTGCAGACCGAGCAAAGGGCCGGCTCAGCGGCTGGTATGATCTGATAGCCTGCACTCCCCGGGCGCAACTGATGCTGCGCCATCAGGCACCTGGATGAAGCCTGAAGCGCTAGCTTAGGCCTGTCCTGCGCTGGGTGCTGGGTCTGCATCCTGCTGCCGGTTTGCCACGTACATCAGCACACGGCCACCAATGGCCACCCATGCCACACCTGATGCTGATGTGAATTCCGAACTGGCAGCCCCCCAGGTAGTCCAGGGCCCCCCCTGTACAAGCAAGCATGCTGAATGGCAACACCCCCAACAAGTTGTTGCACTGCTGCTGCCGCTGTGACAGCCTGTCTGAGAGGCAGCTTTCAGTATGCTGCAGCACAGGCTTGCAAGTTGCAGCCCGGCAGGCTCTGAACTGACGCCGCTGCACAACCAGCATGTCGCAGGATAGCGTCAAGCCCTTTGGTGGTGAGGCTGCATAAGGTGTCCAGCCTGTAGTACGGTAGCGCGGAGTCATGCCTGGTCCATGCACTGCACCAACCACAAGTCGTGCCATACAATACATATATACACATGTAGGCTGCGCGGCATATCTTCTTCTTCAAACTCCTGACATCATGTCCACCATCTTGAACCCTCTGTGCACGGTGGTGAAGGCGTCCTTTGCTGCGTCTGCCACCACGTTGCCGACCGCATGCCCAGCCGCATGTCCCATGCGCGCCCCAGCATGCCGTGCACGCGCAAACCTCAGCTTGTCCAGCTGCTGCTTGCTGATGCCCTTCTGCTCTGCTGCTGCATAGTGCTGGGGCTTGAGGATGCCCCAATAGGGAGGCAGCCCCAACTCGCGGCGCAAGAGGTCATATGAAGCTGCCAAGGCCTGCCAGGCAGACGACCGGGTCGTCATCCTTGGCAAAGATGGAAAACTCTGCATCACCAAACATTGTTACATGGCCAAGGGCATGTCACCAAATACTATTTGATGGCATCAGAAATTGTGCGCGTGGCGCGAAGGCCCTTCAGGCTCCACCCACTATGTTTGTGCTGCTGGTTTGTGTCCGCTTTCTTGCTGCGCAGATTGGCTCACCATGTGCAGCCCTTGAAACAGCAGACGGGCTGTCTCCTGCTGGCGTGCTGGCACAGCAACCCATGTGCACCAACGTCTGTCACTGCTGTAGTTGTTAGACGAACGACTGAATGTTGTGCCACGGCGGTGTGCTCTGGACGAACCTCGCCAAATGTCGAGGTCGGTATGTAGGGCCTGGTTGGTTCGTTGGCGATCAATAAAGTTACATTCTCGTGTGCTGCTTGCGTTTTTCAATCCTGCATCTCCGTCGTTCTGCGAGTTTTGTGTGTCGGTCGTGACGGCCGTTGTCGTGGACGTTCCGGTGACCTTCCAGCGTCACGCGGCGGATGCAACGGTCGAAGCGACACGAACCACCGCGCATCCTCTCACCTAGAAATCGCCAACCACCTCAGACTTTTATGCAATGCCACGGGTCGCTGGGAACATGGCGAGACTTCCAGCAGGCCTCCTGTCGGGCGGTGTGATGACGACGATGGAGCCGGCCCTGCCTGGAGGGATCAGGACATCTCAGCAGCATGTTCAAGAGGCATTGGATCCTGACTGCTGTGATGAGGCACCTGTATTGGGGCAGAGGTGTGGGAAACACACTGGCATAGTTCACTGTAGGTGTGCATTGAAACCAATTAGTGGCAGAGAGGTCGGTGCCACATGGTATGCACTCACTGAGTGCCCTGTGGGCTGCTCCATGATTGCACACCGTGCATGCAACCGTTGGAGGGGTGTGTGCACTGCTCATCACATGAGCTGCAAACCATTGAATCGTCAGACATGACTTATGGGCCCCGCCATGGTGACATATTGCGCAAACATCTCGTGGGAAGATGTTCGAATCAAACATGATGTGTTTGGCGCTGCTTTATGCATAAAAGCGCCGTGAAGTGGCCGCTCTACAGGTCGATGTGACTATCTGCAGCTGCAGCTGGGCGCGGGTGTCATGAGGCTGATCCGACCCTGAGGAGTGGGGCTGCTCACCACAAGTCAGGTCTGTGTGGTGCAATGTACCAAGAGGTACATCATCCCGTAATTCACTGCATGTGGTGCAGCTCTTCTTGTGGATGTGGCCATGCATGCAGCGCTAGCGCTGCCAGGCTGCCAGGCTGCCAGGCCCCAGTGCGCACCAGGGGTGATGGCTGCCTATCCCTGAGGCAAGGCCTGCATATACCTCGAATTTCTCGGCATATTAACAGGTAGCCCGAGGCTCGAAGGGTGCCCTCAGTGGCTGTCACATGTGCGGACCCTTGATCACCAGCTGCAGCTGTTGGAATTTGAAAGCCATGCCGTTTGGAAGCCACCAGTACCACACGAGCCTGCCTCGTAAGCATTCGTAGGTTGTTCAAAGTGTTTTTCTACACGAAACCCTCTCTGGAGTCCGCCTTGGCAGCGCAGGCAACTCATTGCTACAGTCTGCAGTGCTCGTATGCAGTGTCCGGCATGCAAATGTCCGCAGATAATATGTCATTCTTGGTGTTATGATAAGCGCCGTGCTGGGTGATCGGCTGTGAGCATAGATAGGCAAAAGCAGCACAGCAGCAAAAATGTCATCATGGTTCGGCAAGCTGGTCTCCGAGGAGGCTACAGCAAGGCGCTACGGGGTGCGTAACGTTCGTAGGGGCTCCTACGAGGCACTTTATCCAGATCATGTGCCTAACAACACGCTGCTTGAGCGTTGGTGTTGATCAGCAGATCACATGGCCAACGCTAGAGCCAGCTAACACGCAGCTGCAGCATCATGCAGCACCGATGGAGAACCTTCAGCACCATCTGCTTATCACTAGGCATTAGGCAGCTGTTGCCCTCACCGGCATGCCTCTTGCTTCAAGCTGGATGCACCAGCAGCACCTGTCTAGATATTGTGACATGCGCTTCCCCTAGCATACACTGCCTCGGTCTCTGTACAGGCTCCGCACAGACATTTACTGCCTCAGCAGAGCAGCGCAGCGCACCTCTCACCCCTGCTACCACAGCACATATCTGAGAACAAGTCGTGGATGGCGGTCTGACAGCCTTGTGTGTACCATTTGGTGTACCCCACTCCCTCCCCCTCTGCAGGTGCCTCGGGAGCAGCTGCAGCAGCAGGACGCAGGGGAGCAGACCCCAGAGCAGCTGCGCACTGCAGGACATGCTCTCAAGTTGGAGCTGGAGAAGTGCAAGTAAGTCAGCGCCAACAGCAGCAGCGCGGCCGCAACAGTCAACAGGACACACCACTTGCAGGATTGTCGGGCGCGCCACGCACCTGACATGCTCGTGATCACACACCAGGCCTGCAGGATGAATCCAGTAGTGAGCGGCAGCTGCCATGATGACAGCCTTATCCCTGCAAGTCATTTACACACATGTGCCAGCAACAGGAAGCAACGTACACTCACACCTCGGTTTGAGGAACCCCTCGGGACCGCGAAAAAAGTTCCTTAAATCGCAATCTTCCTTAAACTGAACAGGGCCGTATTACAGCCTGGGGAGGGCCGCAGGCACTGCTGCTGGGTACTTTTATGATAACAACACTCCCTACAGCCAGTCACTGGCCATATCTGCCAGGTAGGCACCAAAAACTGCCTTATTTTACCCTGTGCTGCCTTGTGACAGCTGATGACAGTGCCCTGGAGACTGCCAGCCAGCCTGGTGACCCTGCACACTATGCTGTTAGAGGGGTGGTGTGGGTTGGCTGACAGGAAGTGCACCCGCTGTGCTGCATACTCCTGGCCTCAGACACGCTGCTGACACGGTCAAGAGGACAATTGGGGTGCCATCTGCTGCTGCAGCTGCTCTCAGTTTAAGGAACTGCCCTTGCAGGGAAGGGTTTGAGGTTCCTTATGCCTTATATCGAATTCCCTAAACCGAGGCCGTTTTGCACTGAACCAAGACCGGGGAACAGCAAAAACTTCCTTAAACCACCTGTCTTCCTTAAACCGACGTTCCTTAAACCGAGGTGTGAGTGTAGCAGCTGCCACTTAGTGCTAGGTGTTTGCATATGCCTTGTTTTTGCCTCTTGTGCTGATCACATGCGCTGATCTCATGCGCTGATCTCCTGTGCTGTCCTGCTGCGCTCCCCCCCCCCTTCTGTTGTCCTGCAGGAGCAACCTCACAAAGAGCCAGAAGGATGTGAAGTTGCTGGGAAGGAAACTGAAGGTGAGGCCTGCTGCCGGCACGGCTGCCGCTGCTGCACTGGACAAGCTGGTGCAACACACTCCCTGACACCCGCTGCAGCGAGTTGTCAGCAGGAGAGGGTTGACACAGCTGTCCCTGCAACATCCGGCAAGGATATGGGCATGTCACACACGCTTGCTGCTGCATGCATCAATCACGCCTACCTACACTCTGCTTGCTAAGCTTTGTGCATTCACATCGGCTGCTGCTGATACATATGAAATCATGCTGCTTTCCTGCGCAGGAGCTACTTGAGCGTGAGAGGGCTCTCAAGGAGGACCTGACAGCCGCGAAGGGTGCTGCCAATGATGTGACGGCTGAGAGGAATGCACTGCGCGCAAAGCTGGACCAGCAGCAGCAGGTGTGAATGAGGGTTCAGGGTATAGGGTTCCAGACGCGGGGCTTTGGCGTCGCTGATCAAACAGACGCGCGCTCAAGAGGCAATGGGAGGGGGGGGGGGTTGCTGTTGGACATGCTTGGTGCAATGCCGTCTCCTGCTTATGTGATGTGCTGGTTGGTTGACAGGGGTCAGCGACAGTCGGCGCCTGTGCTTGTCAGACATCTGCTGCAATGTTGTCTCTCTGTGCAGGACGCCTCCAACAAGGAGTCGTCCGAGTACGTCCAGTTGCTCGAGCAGGCTGCACAGCTGCAGGAGCTTCAGGCAACCAATAGCAGCCTCAGCAAGCAGCTGGACCACCTCACACAGCAACAGCTCACTCTCAGGTAGGTGTGGGGGGTTGTGCATGCGGGGGGGGGGGGTCGAGGGGGAGGTGGTGGGCCGGGGGGGGGGGGAACCCTGGGACTCACCTGGGACTCATCATTTGCACAATGGTTGTGCTGTGATAGGACCAGTGATGGTCAGAACTCTGACTCCGCATTATGGAGCTGACACTGCACCTAAGACCAGCCCAACCCTAGTAGTAGCTCACCTCCTGGCTGACAGAAGCCCATCCAAGACCCTCTTCCTTTTGACACCCCCCCCCTCGTGCTTCTGGTACTGAAACGTGTGCTGTTGCTTGGTTTGTTGTCTTTATAAGCCGCAGGCAGAGCACTGAGGAGTTGACCGATCAGCTGGCCAACAAGGATGCTGCACTGGCAAGATGCATGCATATGTGCGTCTGGCAAGACCCTCTTCCTTTCAACACCCCGCCCCTCGTGCTTCTGGTACTGAACGTGTGCTGTTGCTTGGTTTGCTGTCTTTATAATCTGCAGGCAAGGCACTGAGGAGCTAACTGATCAGCTGGCAGACAAGGAATCCGCCCTGGCAGCAGCACAACAGCAGCTGCAGGAGGCGCAGCAGCAGCTCAGCACAGCAGAAGCAGACCTGGCAGACAGCCAGCAGCAGCTGCTGCAGCAGCAGGAGCAGCAGGAGGCAGCAGTAGAGGCTGCAAAGCAAGTGCTGCAGCAGCAGCTGTCAGATGCGGAAGCAGCAGTGGCAGCAGCACAGCAGGAACTGACAGCAGCGCAGCAGCAGCAGAAGGAGACGCAGCAGCAGCTGGCCGATATTCAACGGCAGTTGCAAGAGACGCAGCAGCAGGTGCAGGAGACACAGCAGCAGCTGCAGCAGACGCAGCAGCAGCTGCAAGAAGCACAGCAGCAACTTGAGTCTGCACAGGCAGATGCTGCAGCTGCAAGCGAGCAGCAGCAGCAGGCACAGCAGCAGCTGGAGCAGGTACAGCAGCAGCTGCAGGAAGTGCAGCAGCAGCTGGCAGCTGCAAAGGTAGAGGTGGACAGTGCAGCTGCTGAGAGGGACCTGCTGCAGGCACAAGCCATGGAGCAGCAGCAAAAGCAGCAGGAGCAGGTGGGTAACTGTTACACAGGGCAGTGTGCAAACATACAGTGACCCCTCTATGGTCTCGACATACAGTGAGACATACAGTGAATGTTTTTGGAAGTGCACGAACTCACTAGTCGAAGTAGTGTAGTAACTCTTGAGGGTGCTGGGCCTGGGGGCTACAGGAGCAGAACGGCAGCCTTTGCACACTTCCTCTGGCTAAACCCTGTGTTGACCTTACTGGGTCACGGTGTGTGCCCACACCGCTCCCCAAGTTACCTAGAGACGCCAGCCTCTTATCATCCTTGCTGACATTTTTTGTCAATGTAATCTTGCTCTCACTGCTGCCACTGTTGCCGCTGCTGCCACTGCACTGTTGCTGCCACTGCTGCCACTGCTGCCACTGCACTGTTGCTGCCACTGCTGCCACTGCTGCCACTGCTGCCACTGCACTGTTGCTGCCACTGCTGCCACTGCTGCCACTGCACTGTTGCTGCCACTGCTGCCACTGCTGCCACTGCTGCCACTGCTGCCACTGCTGCCACTGCACTGTTGCTGCCACTGCTGCCACTGCTGCCACTGCACTGCTGCCACTGCACTGTTGCTGCCACTGCTGCCACTGCTGCCACTGCACTGTTGCTGCCACAGGATCACATGGTGTCCTCAGCAGCAGCACATGCCCTGCAGCAGCTGCAGCAGCTGCATCAGGAGCTGCAGGCCTCCCAGCAGGGCCCCAGCACTGCCACCCCCTACCCCCCTGGCATGGACCCAGCCGCAATGCTGGCTGCAGCTGCTGCTGCTCTGCAAGCAGCCCTGCATGCCGACCCCACACAGCAGCAGCAGCAGCAGCAGCCCATTTTGGCAGTTGATGCCATCTTTGCGATGTCGAACGGGCTGGCGGCGCAGCAGCAGCAGCTGCATGCAGCACGGCAGCAGACGGGGGAGCTTCAGGCGCAGCTGGCAGCAGCTGAGGAGCGGGCTACTGCTGCTGAGGTGTCCTTGCAGCAGCAGCAGCAGCAGCAGCAGGGTGGGGATGAGGGGTTGAGGGCTGCGCTACGAGCAGCAGACAAGCAGCGGTCGGAGGCACAGCAGCGGCTGATGGCTGGGGCACTACAGAACACGGAGACTGAAGCACTGCAGGTGCGGGGACAGGAGATTTCCCCCCCCCGGGGGGGGGTGCACTGTGTGATTGCTGAAGCATTGTGGATGCTGAAAGGGTGTGAGCATTGACAGTCAAGATACATGGTGTCCTCATGCAGCAGGGACACCCATACAAGCATATGCTGTGTATGTTCACCTGCAATGCCCCCGAGTACATCCAGCGCCAGTTTCTGCCATCTTACTGAGTTGGGAGATTGTGTTGCTAGTGCAATGCTGTGTTTCGCTGTGCGCTTTGGCCACCATCCTGTGCCGCATGCCGGTCAGTGCATGTGTACATCACATGCACAGTCCCCACACACACCCACTCCTTCGTTGGTGCCCTGCATGTGCCTGTTGACACATGACTCAAATACGTAATGCAATGCCGCATGTTTTGATGGTCATTCTGTGTGCCTGTGTGTGGTGTTGTCTTCCCCAGGATGAGGCCGTCGTGCGTGCTGACCGCATTGGAGTGCATGTATGCATCCTATGCCTGGTCCCCACACACTCACTCCCTTGTTGCTGCCCTGCATGTGCCTGTGTGTTTTGTGCTTCAGGATGAGGCCGTTGTGCGTGCTGACCGCATTGGAGTGCTGGAGCAGCAACTGCTGGAGGCACAGCGACAGCACCAGGAGGCGGAGCAGAGGTACGCGTGTCAACAAGCAGCGTGCATGACCGGTTACACTAGGCACACCACACCAGTACAGGATACACAATGCCTCTTGCCTTGGTCAGCAGGGGTGTCCGCCTTGAGGGGCGCACCCACAGCACCACCCTGCTGATCTCCACCCCTGATAGTTTGGGCCGGAGGCACAGATGATCACGCCATGCCCCCCCCCCCCCCCCCCCCCACACACACACACACACCGGACCCCTACTGGGTCACACAGGCGTGTTTGGTCACTTTGAGCAGCGCCATAGGACCGCCCTGTGGTGGCCACCCCCTGAATTTTCGGAGGCACAGGCATGCACCTGAACTTCAACATGCTGCCCCCCCCCCCCATGTCTGGTCCAGGTGTGTTGACCTTGAGCAGCGCCACAACACCACATCTTGACAACACGCCTTTCAAGTTGCATAGTTTGTGTTAGTCTGGTGTTTGTATTTCAAACATGCCCCCCCCTGCCCCCCCCCCCCCCCTGCCCCCCCCCCCCATCCCACCCACCCCTTGTGCGGGCTCCAGTGGCACATGACACCAGTGAATGACGGAAGTGTGAACCGAGGCACACATACAAGGGTGTGGACCTTGTACCTCATGCTGCCCCCCCCCCCTCCCCCTGTTCCCCCCTTCCCCCCTTGTTTCCCCTTGTTCCAGGTGTGTTGACCTTGAGCAGCGCCACAACACCACCGTGGCCCAGCTGGCTGAGGTGAAGGATCAGCTGCGGCAGATGCAGGCACAGGCAGCAGCAGCAGCAGCAGCAGCAGCACATCGTGAGCCTGTTGAGGGTGAAGACATCATTGAGCAGCTGGAGGAGGCAGTCAACGACTACCAGGTGGGGCCGAGCAGGGACAGTGTGTATGTGTGTGTGTGTGTGTGTGGGGGGGGGGGTGCTGTGGAATTGACAGGGAGAAGGCATGGGGGCTGTGAGTGTGTCTGTGTTTGTGCCCCGTTTGTGTTGACATGTGTAACAGTGCGGTGTAATGGCTTTTCTGGTGCTGGAGATAATGCCATTCTATGCCGGGATATATATTGCTCGAGGACCTGGCGACCCCATGTGGGGGGTTTTGGGGTGGGGGGGGGGGTCATTGAGCAACTGGAGGAGGCAGTCAACGACTTCCAGGTGAGGCCGACCAGGGACATTGGGGGGGGGGGGGGGTGCTGTGGAATTGACATGGAGAAGGCAGGTTGGGGGCTGTGGGTGTGTCTGTGTTTGTGCCCTGTTTGTGTTGACATGTGTAGCAGTGCGGTGTAATGGCTTTTCTGGTGCTGGAGATAATGCCATTCTATGCCAGGATACATATTGCTCGGGGACCTGGCGACCCCATGTGGGGGGTTTTGGGGGGAGGGGGGGGTGGTTATTGAGCAACTGGAGGAGGCAGTCAACGGCTACCAGGTGAGCAAAGGGAGTCAATGGAGACTGAGGACTTGAATTTTGGGGGTACCAATTGGCGTGTTGACGGCCATCTACACACCGTTGACGGGCTGGAAGGCAGGATGGGGGAGGGATTCCGTGTTCAATGCCTCTTTGGGTTGATATATGCAGTGCAGTGCCCCCCCCCCCCACCCACCCACAAAAAAGATGGAGCTCGTACTGGAGCGGGTTTTGGGGGGGGGGGGCAGAGGGGGAACATGGAGCAGCTGGAGGAAGTGGTGACAGTGCAAGTTTTGTTTTCTGAAAAGTGGGAGAGAGCACTAGCCTGTGGTGAGGTATTGCCTCCCCGGGGGGGGGGGTGTAGCAGCTGGAGGAGGCAGTCAGGGCTTGCCAGGTTATCCCTCTCCTGGTGATCCCTGACTGCCTTCTCCAGCTGCTCCACCCCCCCCCCCCAAAACGGAAGGCAAGAGAGACGAGGACTTAAATGGTGGGGGAATGCAGGGTGGTGTTCACAAGGAGTCAGGCAGGGCGGAAGGCACGGCACGAGGGGGGGGGGGGGGTTGATGTTTTGATGCCTCCTGTAGGTGCAGTAGGTTGATGTGTGTGCAGGTGACAGTGTGGTGTTATGCTCTTGACTGAGACTGTTGATGGTGTGGGCCTGTGGTGCAGTGTGCCCCCCCCCCCTTCTCCTGTTGTCACAATCCTGGCATGACTCATATGTGTTGCCCTCCCATTTATTGCCCCCGCCCTTTCGCAGGCCCATATCAGGGAGTTGGAGGCTGGCCAGGACAAGCTGCGCAGAGATAACACCCAGCCGTTGTCACATTTCCTCTTTGCATGGCTCATTTTTACTAAATCCCCCCCCCCGTTACAGGCCCGACTCAGGGATTTGGTTCTGGCCAGGACGAGGTGCTCGAGGATAACAGCCAGCTGCTGTCTCATTCCCTCCTGCCATGGCTCACTTTTTGCTGACACCCCCCCCCCCCCCGGGCCCTGTCACCTCACTCCCCCCCCCTCCCCCTTTCAGGCCCAGGTCAGCGAGTTGGAGGCTGGCCAGGAGAAGCTGCGTGAAGACATTACCCAGCTGCTGGCACGATCCCTCCTGGCATGGCACATGTTGTGCTGACCCTCCCATCCCCCCCCCCCCACCCCACTCTGACAACAGGCCCAGATCAGTGAGATGGAGGCTGGCCAGGAGCAGCTGCGTGAGGACAACAGTCAGTTGCTGGCACAATCCCTCATGGCATGGCTCATTTTTTGCTGACCCCCCCCCCTTTCGACAACAGGCCCAGATCAGCGAGTTGGAGGCTGGTCAGGAGCAGCTGCGGGAGGACAACAGCCAGTTGCTGGCACAGATTCAGGCCGTTCAGCAGGATCTGCAGCGGGCGCGGACAGATGTGGTGCAGGCTCAACTCGCATCCACATACCTGGAGCAGCAGGCGGCAAATGCAAAGTAAGAATGGCACGTGATGTCTGCAGCCTCAAGTGACATTGGTTTGCATTGCCTCTCCCCCCCCCCCCCCTGTGCCTGTCACCACCACCTCGCACGTCCCTGGGCCTTTTACTTCAGGCACCACTCTGTTCACGATTTGAAAATTCCTTACTACTTCTCTCTGCCCCATTCAACCCCCAACTCACCCCGCCCTCAGGACCTGCTTTGAGAGCCTGCTGCTGCGCATCGAGCTACACCGCGTGTTTGATGACACCAAGACAGACGTGCGACGGGCCCAGGCTCAGCTGCCACCCCCCCCCCCCTCCCCCCCGGAGCGTGGCTTGTTTTTGCTGACCCTCCCATTTCTCATCATCCCCCCCCCCCCAACCCCCCCACGCAAGACACCACTCTGTTGTGACAGACTCTCACTACTCCCACCTGTCCCCTTCAACCCCCAACCCACACCTTCCGCAGGACCTGCTATGAAAACCTGCTGCTGCGTGGCACCGAGCTGCACAGAGTCTTTGAAGACACAAAGACGGACGTGCGGCGGGCCCAAGCTCAGCTGAAACAGAACCTGACAGCTGGTTCAACATCAGCAGATGACAAGGGTGAGTCAAGCCATGCGCTTGGTCCCTCGGTCGTCGGCTGTGTGGCTAGCCCCTGGGGGGCGCCCGTCCCCCCCCCCCCCTGGTGTTACAGAATGCACTTGCGCACTTGTAGTATGTTTTTGAGGAAAGGTTAGGAGGGGGCTGTGCAGCGCAGGATAAACATCAGGAAGAGAAGTAGGCCCAAGAATGCTTGAGCTTGTGTACGCCCGGTGTTTGCTTGAGGGGGTGGGTGGGTAGTGGTTTGTGCAGCGCAGATTCAACTGTGTCACGAGCCGGAAAAACACGAGGAGGTGACAAGGTAGTGACAAGGTCTCACTGAGGCCAATACAACCACCAACCACAACTGCCACCATGGTTACCACTATCATCACTCACCCCCCTCCCCTACCTTGTCCCCCCCCCCCCTTGCCCCCCCCCCCCCTTTCCAGGTGTTGCTGCCCTGAGTGAGGTGCTGTCTGGTATGTCAGCCCGCCTCGCCCAAGCGAAGCCCTTGATGTGCAGAGTGGCAGCAGGACAGCCTCCCCCCAGCCCTCCATCTCACTGTCAGATGCAGCAGCAGCACTGTCAGCAGCACTGCCAGCCGTCGCAGCTGCTGCTGCTGCTGCTGCTGCTGCTCCTGGCGTGTCTCCTGCTGCTGCTCGGGTGACACCCACACACCCGAGTGACAGCACAGCAGTAACAGCGGAGGCGTCCGTGACGTCACCATCAGCAGCAGCAGCAGCAGCAGCAGCAGCAGCTGAGAAAGATGAGGGTGAAGTCTCCAGCAGGCAGCAGCAGCAGCAGCTTCAGGGTGTGACTGAGCCGACACCACCCCGCACTACCTGCAAGACTGTCAGTTTCTCTGCAGACGTGTCAACAGCAGCAGCAGCAGCAGCAGCAGCAGAGGAGGTTGCCACCAGTGACGACCCAGCAGCAGCAGATAGCCCCGACCTCGCTGCCTACAAGACACCAATGCACGCATCTTACACCTTTGCTACCGAAGCACTAGAAAGCCCTGCTGCTGCTGCTGCTGCTGGGGCAGCAGCCGGCAGTCACCCCACAGCCGCCGGCAGCGGCAGCAGCAGCGGTACCGCTGCCGGCCCAGCAGCAGTGGGGGTGTTTGGGTCAGGGGTACCCCCTGACGGCACCAGCACCCCACCCAGTGCAGCAGGGGATGGGGACTCAGGCAGCGGCACCTGCTCCCCTGTCCCCTTCTTCACCCCCTTCCCTAGCACCCCCAGCTCTGGAAACCTCCTGCCCTTCACACCAGCAGTCACCCCAGCTAACTCTGTGATTGGGGTGACTCCTGGGGGAGGCAGTGAGAGTGGGGAGCGTGTGAGGCTCGGCGGGATTCCGATCCCTATCCATACGCCTAAGTCTGGGCTGGGAGCCCGAGCAGCAGCAGCAGCGGCGGCGGCTGGCAGCAATGCGGCAGCAATGGGGGCTGGGAGCCCCAGTGGCAGCAGCAGCAGCAGTGTGGGGGCGAGGGGGCTGCCAGCCACCCCGCATGCCACACCCATGCACAGCTTCGCAGCAGGCAGCCATATGGAAAGCATGGTGCCCAATGCCGCCCAGTTGGCTCAACTGCTAGCTGACCAGCAGCAGCAGCAGCAGCAAGTGGATGGAAATGGGGAGGGGTTGACGACGCCTGGCTCAGGGGCAAAGGCCCTGCCGGCAACCCCCCATGCTACGCCCGCGCACAGCTTTGCAGCAGTAAGCCAGATGGACAGGGTCCCCAGTGCTGCTCTAGTAGCCGAGCTGTTGGCTGAGCAGCAGCAGCAGCAGCAGCGGGAAGGGGAGGAGGCAGAGTCTGAGGGTGCAGAGGGGGAGGAGGAGTCGGGGTTGTTTGACAGTGAATGTGCCACAAGCGAGGGCCTCTCACCCAGCTACTTCCAGCAGCAGCAGCAGCAGCAGTTTGCATTCAGGGGTGGTGACCAAATCGCGGTCTTAGCAGAGATAGCCGCCGCAGCCGCCGCTGCTGTCCGCCGCAGCAGCGACCCACAGCAGCAGCAGCAGCAGCAGCAGGTGCAGCTGCTGACGCCGCGCAGCAGGGCCCAGGCAGAGCAGTATGAGGCAGCCAGTGGTCAGGCACTTGCTCCTGAAGTGTTTGGCATGCTGGAACAGATGGCAAACCTCTATGCAAGGGTCAGTGGGGACGGTGAGGAGGGAGAGGATGTGAGACTGGGTGCTGATGCAGGGATGGGCAGCGCTAGCCTTGCAGTAGCGCAGGGAGGGAGCACCAGCCTTGCAGAAGGGTACAGTGGCGAAGCATATGCAGAAGGGTTTAGTGGCGAAGCAGATGCAGAAGGGTATAGTGCCAGCTTTGCCGAAGGGTATAGTGGCAGTCTGGGACCCGTGGGGAGTGTCAGCTTTGGGGGCCAGGGGGACGACAACCTGGCAGCTGCTGGCGGGAGTGAGGGTGAGGTTCAGGGAAGTGTGACCTATGAGGAGGACGAGGGAAGTGTGACCGGGGAGTCACCCGAGGTCCCACAGCAGCAGCAGCAGTGGGTCAAGGGGGACGAGGGAGAGGAAGGGGAGCTGAGTGACAGAGGCAGCAGCCATTCAGCAGCAGCAGCAGTAAGCGGTGCTGCAAGCAAACTCCAGCAGCAGCAGCAGCAGCAGCAGCAGCAGCAGCGGGGTGGTGATGATGACGCAGCCACGTTCAACTGGTCTACCAAGTCTGAGCTGGGAGGGGGCAGCTCCATTGCTGCCACTGCTGCCGAAATGGCGGCTGCAGCAGCACCAGCAGCAGCTGATGCTAGTGCTCCTCTTCTCCAGCAGCAGCAGCAGTGGGCTGAAGAGGAAGGTGCAGTTGGTGGTGGTGAGGTGCTGTCGGAGGCTAGGGATCAGGCGGCCGATGCAGACACAGCCCCCATGCTTGCCCGCTACATCGGCTCCCCCTCCATCGCCCCCAGCAGCAGCGGGCCCGGTAGTGTGGCGTCCATCAGCAGCAGCTGCGGCAGCATGGCAGCAGTAGTCGAGGATACCTCCCTCCCTGAACCCCACCAGCAGCAGCAGCAGCAGCAGCAGAGGGTGCCGCCGCTGTCGCTACACGCCATGGCGCAGGTTGCAGCAGCAGCGGGAGGGAACATGCCGGGAGGGGTGAGCTGGGGCGGCTCAGCAGCAGCAGCAGCAGCGTCGCCGGACCCCCCTACTCCCAACTTCTGGAAGCATCCTGCAGTCAGCCGCAGCCCTGCTGCTAGTGTGAGCTCACGCTCTGCTTCTGCTGCTGGATTGGCTGAAGCAGCAGCAGCAGCGGTCGCTGCAGAGCAGCAGCAGCAGCAGGGAAAGGAGACAGCGGGAGAAGGTATGGGAGAGGTAGGCACTCCCCCACGTGTCCAGCAGCAGCAGGGACAGGGGGCAGAGGAGGATGAGGATGTGGGCAGCAGTCCAGGGGGTTTGATGTTCATGATGAGCCCTGTGGGACAGACCCCAGCCCCTGCTGGCAAGTCGGCAGCAGGAGCAGCACCAGAGGGCACTGCTGCTGCTGCTAGTCCGGCAGATGGTGCCAAGCCTCCAGCAGCAGCAGATCCAGCACCTGCTGCTGCTGCTGGTGGCAGCGTTGGCGGCAGTGTCACCAGCCCCGGCAGCAGCATGAGCTATGGCAGTGTCAATCTGGCCCAACCCGGCCCAGTCCCAGGCCCTGCTGCTGCTGCTGTCAGTGGCGGCAACAGCTGGGACCTTCACCCTGCCTTCGGGCGCTCATTGTCTGGTGGGGCCGGCAGACCAGGTAGGAGAGAGGAAAGAATGTGTGTACTGCGGTTTAGCGCTGAGACTTCAGCCCCTGCAGAACCTTGCACCCACACAGATCTGAACATACATTGTTGCTTGTCTTGCCGCTGAGAGTTTCAGTCGCTGCTGCATTATGTCCCGTCTGCTGGCCGGCGCCAGTGTGCTCTGTGCGGTTGTTCTTATGGTGTGGGGGGCCATGATGTAACACTGTGCCTGCCCCCCCCCCCCCCCCCGGGCCGGGCGTGTCCGCAATGTTACCGCTGGAGTTGAGTACCCAAGATGTGCCAGAATTAACCCGCCATTTTTCTGCCCCCCTCTGCTGCCGTGCTGTGCTGTGCTGACCTGTTACCGCAGCAGGAGTGCCCCGCCTGGAGTTGAGCCGTGTGACCAGCAGCTTCAGTGACAGCAGGGCCAGCCGCAGCTTTATGCATGCCATGATGTAACATGCACCCCCCCCCCCCCCGCGCACGCAATTTGTCCAACCCCTCCACTGACACCTCCATGTCCCGCTCTGCTGCTGTGCTGTGCTGTGCTGCTCCCGCAGCAGGAGTCCCTCGCCTAGAGCTAAGCCGCGTGACCAGCAGCTTCAGTGACAGCAGGGCCAGCCGCAGCTTTATGGGTGGAGCCTCGGTGGGTGAGCCCATACTCCTTCCCCCTGTGCCACTCAGCAGCAACAGGGAGGCACGCGAGGAGGACACAGCAGACAGCGGCACTGCTGCCACTGCTGCCGCCACTGCTGCTGGTGCCACTGCTGCCGCCACTGCTGCTGATGTGGATGGCGAGGAATCAGCTGGTGCAGCTGTGACAGAGCCGACACAGCAGCAGCAGGAGGGAGGGCGGGAAGCTGATGCAGCAGCGGCAGCAGCAGAGAGCCACTTCCCGAGTGACAGTGGCAGCATTGAGCTGGACATCGGCAGCAGCAGCAGCAGTGCAGGGGCGTCACCCGTGGGCGTTGCATCGCCCATCATGGGTGTGAAAACCTCATCAGCAGCACCAGCAGCAGCAGAGGGTGTGGAAGCATCTGCTGCTGATGCCGCCCAGCAGCAGCAGCAGCAGCAGCAGCAGCAGCAGACGCCTGCTGGCGGCTTGTCTGCTCCGCTGCACACCCCGGGACCTGAGGTGTTCTTCACAGCAGTCACCAAGGCCCCCTGGCAGGGCGAGGCAGCAGCAACACCAGCTACTGCTGAGGCAGATGCAGCAGCAGCAGCAGCAGGAGATAGTGGTGCATCTGTTGTCCTTGCTGCAGATGCAGTTGGATCTCCTGGTGCCGCTGTGTCACCCGACACTGCTGCAATCATCAGCAGCAAGGAAGAAGCCACTGCTGCCGCCACTGCTGCCACAGAGTCCTCACAGCAGGAGGCATCCAGCCCAGTGACTGCTGCTGCCTCTGCCTCGGAATCAGCAGCAGCAGCCGGCAGCAGCAATGGCGGCAGCAGTGGCAGCAGTGACGGGCTGCAGCGGCGACTGCAAGAGCAGCAGTACTTCACCTGCATCCCTTCTGCTGGTGTGAAGAGCAGGGTGCCAGAGGGCGGGCTGCTGTCCAGCAGTAGTGAAGGAGAGGGGGAGGGGGAGGCTGTTTTGACAGACAGCCCTACCAAGGATGAGGGAGAGGGGGTTTGAAGGGTGGGCAGGGGAGTGAGGGGGAGATGGGTGAGGGGTTGGGTCAGCTGCAGGTCAATCTGCTGCAGGAAGATCCAGAGGTGTCGGAGGGCAGCACCGGCATGCCGGCAGCAGATAGTGCTGCTGCTGCTGCTGCTGCTGCTGGTGGAGATGAGGATGGCGTGGTTGCCAGCAGTGGCAGCTTGGGTGCTGGCAGCGTCCCGCGGGTCCGTATCGACAGCGACCATGATGCAGACCAGAATGCTTTGCCCACCTTTGGGTCGGTGGTGGGAGCAGCACACGGGGTGATGGGTGGGGGCAAGGGCTCACAGCCATCCTCAGCAGCAGCAGCAGCAGCAGCAGCTGCAGCAGCAGCGCAGGGTGGTGGGGGCGTGGACGTTGTGTTTGCAGTCCCTCCCCCGCAGTCTGTGGGGAAGCCGCTTGCTCGTGTGTTGGACTTCGATGCAGAAGCTGGGGACGACAGCAAGGCTTGAGGTTGTCACTGTGGTTACAGCCATACGTTGGAGTTGTGTCTGTCCTTTTTTATGGTCATTGTGTTTGCTTGCCATCTGTGTGCACTGCAAGTGAGTCAAGTTGCTGGCGTGCCAGGCTGTTGACACAGCTGTGGCAGCTGCTGTTCCAGGCACCCGGTGCCAGTGCAGACCTAGCCTGCGCCACATCACACCTGGAGGTTGAGTGTGCTGTTTGAGTGCTCTGTGCATGTGTTCACACAAGGATGGAAGGCAGTCTGTGATCCCTGTCGGGTGGTTTGACTGCATGGGGAGGGGGGGGGGCTGAGCCCAGCCTGATGACACACCCTTGCGTGTTTTCGCTGGCAGTCACCGCAGGTTTTCTGTTTGTGTTGGTGAGTGGGAACTCGTGAGGGTTTTGTCTTTGGTTCTGTAGCCATCGGCAACGGTTTCCTGTTTAGGGAGTGCCTTTTGAGGGTGGGTGGAGGGATCCAGGCTTGAGCTGTCAGCCTTGGCAAGGCCTGGTCCGTCATCCCTGATTGATGGTGTGCATGGCAAGCTGTGATCTGTCTTCAGAGATGCTGGTTGTCACTGTGGGTTGATTTGGTGTCGTGTGCTTATGCAGCTTTGCTGAGCAAGAAGTGACAGCTGTAACTGATCATTGCTTGCTTCTGGTTGTTGGTGATGGACTGTGCGGCACAGAGGCTGTGGCTGTGAGACATCAGTTGCTTGATCTGCCCAACTGCTGGTGCGTACAACACATAGCAATGTAGAGCAGCTGCACCCATTTACTGTCAACAACTGACCTAACTAGAGCAATTTTGGCATTGTACAGGACTGAATTGCGAGGGGCTTGGCCATTGATGAAAGCGGTTGGCGGGAGTACTACTTAGCCAGCCACACTGCAAAATGGTTGCCTTGTCACAAGCACCTCTGACACCAGACATGCACGCTCGATGTACAACATACACTGGCGATATCTGCTGAGCAGTACAGGGACGGCACACGTGTCAGCCATGCATCGTCTTTATCAGTGCAGCTTGCAAGCTGTGGTCCCACAAGAATTTTTTTTGGGTTTTACCAGGGGTCCCACAAGATTCAATGAGGCTGGTGGTAAAGACCTGTACAGCTTCAGCAGTTGCAGCAAACGGTGACAGAAACTTTGAGCCAGTGTGTGGTTTCACGAAACCACAGCTGGCGTCACAGTTGTGTGACAGGTCAACGTGGTGCTTCCAAAGAAGCGTCTGCTTGATGCAGCTGTGACACATGCACAGCTGTGCATGTGCTAGGCCTCCTGAAGCTGTAAACTACCGTGGATGCTGCAGTACGGATAGATAATATCTGGCAGTCTGTACTGCAGCAGGTGCAGTACTGCAGTTGTCATGACTCATTTTCTGGCAGCTCTGCCCATGCTGCATCCTTGAAACATGCACAGTCGACAAACATGCACAGTCCCAGCATGACCGTGCGGCTATATCCCACTGGGGTGGCCCACACTCTCTGCTGTACGCGCACTACCACAGGGGATGTCTTGACCGTGACAGGGTTGCTGCCAGCTGCTGCATCCTAGCCTAGGCAAGGCATGCAGGCATGGCAGTGCCGGTAGTGACCCCTGCAGCCATAACATGGCAGCACCTGCTCGACACATTGCGTTATCTCCATGTGAGGGGATGGGGACTGTCATCATCATAACGCCATTGGATGTGACGCATGTGAAGGGGTCAAGGAGGAGCAGAGTTATCGTGAGGATAACTGGATTGTGTTGGCCTACAGGCAACAAAAGAGGAGCGGGGGAAGGGTGGCAGGCGGGCTTCGCAACAGGCAGCAACACAAGTTGACTACGATAGTTTGGGGGGGGGGGGGGGGTGCACACTGTACGTCGGAATTTTGACCGCTCTTTTGAAAGAGCGTTTTCGGTCTGTCGAAAGAGGCTATTCCGGCATCGAAGACCATATAGCCCCCTCTTTCAGGAGTCGCGTGCTGGAAGAGGCCGGAAGACCCCCTCTTCCGGAACGGCGATTCGGGGGGGTCTTCCGGGAGAGGGCGGGTCTGCTGGAAGAGGGCGTATGGAAGGCCTAGAATAAGCCGTTTCAGAATAGAGGTGGGGGGTTCTTCTCGCACGGCTCTTCTCGCAGACCGGGAATAGCAATGTCGGAATAAGGGGTTCTTCCCGCACGCTTGTCAAAATTGCCGGCAGTGCTATCTCAACAGGGCAGCTTCTGCTGTTTCAGTGCAGAGATCTTCTGTTGTTGCTGCAGGTAGGTCTTAGTAAGGCACCACATTGCTGCTGTGACTCTCAGTCAGGCAGGTAGCACAGTCTTCTGGTCAAGTCAAGCCTATGTGGGAGCACTACTAGTGCTTGTGAGTGACTCAGTCCGTCTATCCATCTGACTCTCTATGTGTGTTTGGGACCAAGTGGATTTGAACCACTCGCGGCACTTTGCAGATGTGTGCCGCTGAAAGCCATCGCCCCGGGTCTATTGAGATACGAGTTGGGCTGCTGAGCCCAACACGAGGCTGGGCCTGCTGCCTCAGCCTGTAATAAGCGAGTGGGGTACACAGAAAGAGAGCATGCACAGCCTACCCCACTGTCACAGTGCTACTGAGGCTCCTTTGCTGTGTGAAACAATGCTGCTTTGCTGTGTGACACCGTGCTGCTTTGCTGTGTGACACGACAGCTGCACGAGGCTCAAGCGTCCCAGGTCGTGCGGGGTTGCGCCCCTACCACGCCGGTAGGCGGACCGATGGCATAGTGCCGTGCTTGGCCAATGAGACAAACGTAGGCACACAGCTGCACTCACCTGCAGCAGTGTTGACCTGCTTGTCAATTTGTGTTGTACGGCTTGAAGTCTCCACGCCAGTTGAAGGGCCACCACAGGCATCTGGGTGCCGTGCCAACTTCGCCATGGCCAGCTGCACGTCTTTGATGTTGCCTGGTGTCACTAAAGGTGTGTGCAAGCTGCTCTACCACCCTCAAGCGTCCAGTTCAGCGTGCAGTATGTTGATGCAACATACGCCAGGCAACTAGGCCTCTTGCGCCTCCCCTAACCGAGCAGATGCCCGCAGCTTTGCCATACAGAGCCTCATGGGGGGGGTGCCCCCAGGCTCAGAGCGTGACACGCTCAGGCTAGCTAGCGATCTCAGCCTACTTCTTCAATTGGGTGAAGTATCACATCATGCAACACACCCTCAGTGACACCAGGGCACCAAGACGGAGCAGCACTGGCAGCAAGCAGCACCTGCAGGCACAAACAAGCATGCAGAGATGCAAACGGTTTCGCTACAGTTGCAAAGGTGTTGCTTGCTAGAAATGTGGGTGTGAGCCTGAACTGAGCAGGGAAAACGGGACTACATACAGGCTTACTCCTTGCAGCAGTAGACTGGGGGCCTGCATGGCTGCTGCTGCATGCTGAAGTGGGTGCACAGCGCCGCACATGATGCATGTTGCTGTTGAAATTCATCTTGCAAGCAAGCGCCCCCGATTAGCCCGCTGCATGCTAGAAAAGCCACCACTGTAGGTTCCATCTGGCACTCAGTATGCTGCGCTGCTGCGCTAAGGGATGCAGAATCAGACAAACCGCACTGAAAAAGCTTACCACACTCTGACTGGCTTGCAGCGCAGGTGAGTTGTCTCGCAGTGAGCGGGTTGCAGTTACTTCGACTTGTCCTCCGCCCAGTAGGTCCATATAGCCTGCCATACTGCCATTCTTGACTCTTGGTGCTTTCGGTATACTGGTGTGGGCATGGATGTCCACATTCATAGCAGGTTGGTCGGACTTGGTCAAGACCCTGTTGAGCAAAGACCGGGTCAATTCAAGTCGACGAGACAGAACGAGCCGAAACAAGAATGGTAGTTTGGGGTGCTTTTGAAACGTAGAAGCAGTTGTCTGCTTTGGTTGTGCGTGCGCTGTCAAAGCCAATAGCCCAAACAGTGGACAGATGTGCAGTCGGTAGCATGGCCACCTTATCAAGAAACACTTGTCTAGTGACACCTTCTACCGCCTGACACCCACAGTAGCTTGACAGGTGAGGGCAGACGAAGCCCCAGTATCTGTAGGCCCACAGCAGCAGCGCACACATCTCAACATGGCCAGTTGGGCGTGCTGGGCAACCCTGTGGTCCCAGCTGTGTACGTATGATCAATCTGAATACACGTATTGGACTCTATCTGTTGCATTGTAATGCTATCAGACTTGGTTTGTCTACCACAGCCCATGGCACAGTCAGCACAGCACGCCCTACTGCCAGCAGTCCATTCATGCCACAGCAACTGTGTGTCCTGCTGCAGGTCCTGAGCGATGGGGGAGCCTTTTAGGGTTGAGCGAAAAGATGCAAATTTTGATGACCACATGGAGGAAGTCAGGGCTCGGCTGAGGGTCTTCTACAGCTTTGAGCTGTACCCAGAAGAGGAGCGGCAAATCAGCATCATACACAGAAGCAAGGGTGGGTCACTGCTTCCGCACAGACAGCCGTGCAGAAAAGCAGTTCTGAGTTCATTCCAAGCCATGACATGGTCAGCACGTCTCCCAGACACGCATGCTGGTTGGGCGTGCTGAGATGCACATCAGCACAACATCGCCCCTGATTGTGCTGGCCCATGTACCAGTGCTTGCGCATGCCCTCCAGCATGTGCTGGCACGGCAAGTTAGCACAATCAACCCACAAGAGCAAAATCGTGCATGCGTCAACCAAATGCTTGGTATTGTTGCCGTAGAAAACGGCCGCCTGAAGTGCCATCTCAAGAACGGCCAGAAGCTGGAAGGATGCAAAAACCTGTCAGACCACTTCAAGAGAGAGAGGGAAGCCCCTGAGAGTGACCATGATGAGGCAGCCGTGGCTGTGTCTGGTGAGTACAGCTTATGAAGGGCGGTGTGCGTCAGGGGGTGTGCGCAGAAAATCCTGCAAGCAGCTCCTGCGCAAGGACGGCACGTGCTGGCTGGGGCGAGCCAAATCGCATGAAGGTTATTGGGGTGACACAACAACACTGATCAGAGGCGAGGCAAGACGACAGCAACCCTTTGGTCAGGTGGATGAGAGCCTGTGCTCACACTGTGATGTCGACGCCACACCCAAAGGGTTGTTTACACAACGCGCTGTACACCTCATCCAGCCAACGCCACATATCCATGCTGCTGCTGCATCCTGCAGGAGACAAGTTCTCACCTGGCAAGGGTTTCAGGAGGCGACTGAAAAAGGCAAAGGCAAAGCAGCAGGATGCAGCGGCAGTCGCAAACAAGGCATCTGCTGCTGCTACCATGGACGCGCCCTCACATAACGACCCAGCACAAAACATGCAAGACGCCATAGCAGCCAGCACAGCAAGGCAGCGCAGCAGTCTGCCTACTGCCTCACTGCCCCAGCCTTTTACCCTCACAAGTGCGCAGCAGCAGCTGAAGCAAGGTGGGCAACAGTGGCAAAGCCGTGCCAGCTGCAGCACGGAGGCTGTGATACCTGACAGCAGCAGCTTGGCGGATCTGGTTGTCTGACTGCTGCGCAGTTGATAGAATGCACAAACCAGCCAAAAGACACCTCAATGTCCACGCATGATTAGCACAGCATGCCAGCTGGGTGCTCTGGGATGCACGTCAGCACGGCGGAACCCCCATGCCGTGCTGACCATGGTGGCCGGCGTGCGCAAAGCATGCAGAACGTGCTGACGTGCATGTCAGCACGCAACGATTCCTGATTTGTCCATGCTGAGTGTGTGCTAACAGGAGATGTGCTATCTTCTTTTCCTGCAGCTGACGGCCCCCTGAAGCGTGGTCTCAAGAGTGGCAAGGAGCTGGGCAGATGCAGGGAGGCGTCAGAGCATGTTACCGCGCAGGGGACAGAGTCCGATGACGATGAAGGCATGCCTACGCCTGGTGAGTACAGCTTAGCAAGGCCGCTTTGAGGGTTGTCTGTGCCGGTGGGACATGCTGAGGTCAAGCACACCCTCTGCCAGGAAGGCCTACGTCACAACCACCCAGTGATGCACGCACAGATGGCGCGCATGGTGTAAGAATCCTGCAGACAGGACATTTTGTGCACAACATGTTGGCTGAGCCTCCTGAGCATCACTTGCTGGTGCTCAGCCGCTTCATCGCTGTTACTGTTACATACTGTCTTTCCGGAGGGTACTGATGGTCATGAGTTGTGCTGAGTTGTTGACTGAGTTCAAATGACGGCTCCCTTGCTTTCTGGGGAAAAAACAAAGGACACCATGGAAATTGCGCCAAAAGCAAGTGCACATCTCATGCATCCGGCACCATAATCCATGCTGCTACTGTGTCTTGCAGGAGAGGCTGTCTCACCCAGCAGCAGACGCCGGCCGAAGTTCAGAGCGACAAGGCAGCTGCCTGCTTTGGTGGAGGCGCCAGCGCAGATCAGTCCTGCACGTGGCACGCAGGGTGCCTCAGCAGCCAGCACAGCAAGCCTGCGCAGCTGCCCAGCCCCTGCATCTCCAGACCTGCTTGCAGTCCTCACAGGCGCCCAGCAGCAGCTGAAGCAGGGTAGGCAGCAGCAGCAGAGCCCTGCCAGCTGCAGCAAGGAGGCTGTGATACCTGACAGCAGAAGCTTGGCAGCAAACCTGTATGGTCAGCTCGGAAGCAACCTGCAGTCTGTGCTGCCTGGTAGTCACAATGAGCAGGAACTCAACAGCCCCCAGCCCAGCCGTCCTCAGATGCAGGAGATGCTCGATACCCTACGCACAGCAACTGCAGCGGGGAATCCCATGGGCATCGCTCCAGCAGCAGCAGGCATGCAGCTTGGCAACCAGCAGCAGCTGGAAAGCAAGCAGCAGATCAGGGACAACTTGGGCACTACTGTACAGGACCTGCAAGCGGCAGCATCAGCAGGAAGGCTGGGAGGCGCTGCAGCTGCAGCTGGTTTCTCTCCTGCAGCCAAGGCAGCTCGTGAAAAGCGTGGGCGCTCCCCCTCCCCGCTGACAGAGGCGGATGGGCTGCCAGCAAGCAGGATAGACACAATCAAGGTGCACGCAGCGCATGGCGAAGCAGTCGAGGCGATTGGTCAGGGTGCTGGGGCCATGGCAGCAACTGGCTCATCACAGGCGGCCATCAAGCGGGTTGGCACCCAGGTGAGGCATGCGGTTTGCTTGCAAGCACACATTATGCATTATGACCTGTGGTAGCTGGCTAGGCTCATGAACCCATTCCACTTAGCTGCAAACGCCACAACATGCTCACTGCACACATGTTTGCCCCTACTCAGTATCTGGGAGCCAGGCATGCACCATGTTATGTTACACAAGAGTTCTGCAAAGTCCTCACACATCTTGTCACAGTGTTGTGTGACATGTATGTTTCTGCTGTGCCCATAGCAGTGCTGACCGTGCTTGGGTGCCTGTTGCTGTTGCCAAATGCGCAGGGCAAGCATGGACTGCCCAAGAGGCCACTACCTCCACCAGCAGCCCCAGCCGGCATGCAGGTTAGGCAGCAGCAGCAGGCGCCCATGCGCCGCACCAACAACAGCGCGGCCAATGCTTTGCTGGACCTGCCAGCACCAGCACTAGCGGCATGGCTGGAAGATGCGGTAGCTGCAGCTGGCGGCTCTCCTGGCAAGGCAGCCCGTGAGAAGCGAGTCCGCTCCCCCTCCCCGGACACAGAGGCGGAAGGGCTGCTGGCAGCAGGCAGGGAGGACGCAAGCAAGGCGCATGCAGTGCGGGGTGCAGCTCGCAAGGGGACTGGCCAGGATGCTAGGAGCTTGGCTGCAGCTGGGTCAGCACGGGCGGCCTCCAAGCACGTCAATACCAAGGTGAGGCAACATGCAAGCTTGTCAGCACACAACATGCAATTCTATTGGTGGTTGCTGGCCAGGCTCATACTCCCACCGGCTAGGCCACTCAAGTACAACAGCATGCTGATTGCCCACATACACCTTGGAGGGCTGACGTTGGGGGCCAACCATGCATGTGTTGCGTGCCCGCGCTTTTACAAGGGTCCTCCCAGGGTACAGTGTGGGATGGTTTCAATACCCAGCTTTGTTTTGGCATCATACTTTGCAAAGTGATGCACTGGGTGTGGCCTTGGACTTGGTGCAAAGTGGGGCACGCTGAACAGCACGCGCGTGCAGATCAGCATGCATCTTGATGCATCACTGCTACAACACAGCCACCATCACTTGAGATAAAAGCAATACCTATGTTGATTCGTTGCCCATAGCAGTGCTGACTGTGCTTGGCTGCCTGTGGCTGCTGACGAATGCTGCAGGTCACGCTAGGACTGTCTGAGATTGGGCGACAGGCTCCACCTGCAGCCACAAGCTCAGCGCATGCAGCAGGGGTTGCCACGCTGCGTACGGCGGCAGGCAGCAGCGAGGCGCAGCAGCCTCAGCAGCAGGCAGCTCCTAAGGCGGCAGCGGATAGATGGGCATTTGACCGCCCAGTGCAGTTTTTATTTTGGCCGACATGTCTTATGTAGGTCTGCATGTGGGATCAGACCAGTTGCATACCCATAAGCAGAAGGGCGGCACACGCCTGTTTGTGCGCAGTATTCACCTGCCAAACCTGCTCAGCTGTTGCTTCAGAACCCTGTTGGCGCTTTGCAGAAGCATGCTTGCTGTGCAATTTTGCATGTGGCACATCCACCTTCCCTTGCGCTCAACACATCATGCATGATGCCGCACCTTGTGCTGGTCAAACCCAGCATCCATTCGCTGCTGACCATGCTGCTGGTGCCTGGCTGCCGCTGTCTTGTGTTGCAGGATTGTGAAGTGCGGTTTGAGGAGGGGCCCAGGCGGTCCGGCGTGCAGGTGCCCCCGGTGCTGGAGGAGGTGGAGGTTGAAGGAGAGCGCCTGGACTTCTTCTGCTTTCCCCAACAGCCCATGGTAAACTGGGTGCAGAACTGCAATGAAGACCCATCGCTTGAGGCCGTCTACCAGGCGCCAACGCCTGTGCTGCTGTCGGAGGTGTCCGCAGACCCTCTGCTGCCCACCATGATTCAGGAGATGGTGCAGGAGCGTTTATACCTGGCCTGCGGCGACAGCGACCTGCATTTCGGCCCTGTTCTAAAGGAGAGCGGCCACGTGGTCGACTTCGGCAGCTTGTGAGTAGCTGTTCTAGAGGAGAGCGGCCACGAGGTCGACTTCGGCATGCACACTGCTGCTGATATTTTGTGGATGAGTGTTCATGCCTGCTGCTATGGCTATGCCTGCTTGCCTGGTATAGCGCTGCTAGTCTGCTGCCCTTTTGCTTGCTGTCATGCGCACGTGTCAGTTGGCAGCACCCTGTGCTGAGCGGTGTGTTGTTGTGTTGTGCTGTGACATGCTTTGTTGTGCTGTGCTGTGCTGTGCTGTTGCAGGAGCCCATCAGAGCTGGCGGCCCTGCCGAGCCGTGTGTCGCCAACTCACCTGGGTCTGGTGATGTTCAAGCGTGTGGAGGAGAGCTGCACACCTGCCATGTACGGCAGGCTGCGGCAGGATGATGTGGATGAAGAGGTGCAGGATGATCTGCATGACAAGGTGCAGGGTGATCTGGATGATAAGGTAAGCGCACATGCCATGAGTTGGCTCTCGGCATGCTGGCATTTGCCATAGCTAAACCACTCAGCATGCTGCAGTCAGGGTGTGTTGGTTTGAGCTCAGAGCTGCAGTCGTGCTGGGGTGGGTAAGGGAGGATGCACAGGGCAGCAGTGTTGCAACACAACTCTTGTTGCCACACTGCTGCCCTGTGCATCCTCCCTTACTCACCTCAGCGCCCCAAGAAGGCAGACAATGACAGTGTGCGGCTATGCAGGTAATGCGTCTGCTGAGGTCATCGCGATTCGAGGCGGCACAGTATGCTGCCTCTAGTGTTGACTTGAAACGTGCTGGCCACCTCACTGCTGTTGCTGCCTCCCTTGCTCCCCGCTGCCACCACCACATCTGCTACTGCTGCGGTTTGGACAGAGCCTTGAAGATGCTCCAGCTGCTTGGGAGGCCAATGTATTTGGCAGTCCCTTGGACTATGACTACCCCGAGTCACCCCCCAAGAGCAGTCCTGCAAACGACGTGGACATGGAGGCCGACTTCAACCTGGCGCCCGCCATGTCCCTGATTGCCGATCCCCAGCAGGACAGCGACAGCGACCATGATGAAGGTGAGGAGGAGGCCCAGCCAGCTCAACAGCCCCACCACCACCAGCAGCAGCGGCAGCGGCGCGTCAGCTTCCCCCCCGGTGAGTATCTGGAGGACGTGCTGAACACCAAGGCTCCCAAGGCATGGCACAGTACAGCAGTGGCAAGGCGCCCAATATACCAGCAGCGGCAGCATGGCCAGCCTGCGCAGCAGCAGCAGCAGCAGCAGGACCACCAGCAGCAGCAGGAGGATGTTCGTCCTGAGCCGGCGGACCACCAGCACCAGCAGCAGCAGGAGGGGTTTGTTCCATAGCCCGAGGATCACCAGCAGCAGCAGGAGGAGGAGGCTGATCGTCTGCAGCAACTGCAACAGCACCAGCAGCAGCAGCAGGCTGCGCTTCTGCCGCAGCTGCACCAGCAGCAGGAGGAGGCTGCGCCTCTGCAGCAGCACCGGCAGGGTCCAAGGCATCAGTCCTTCCATCATTGAGGCGTGTTTTGTAGGGGAGCAGCCTTTCTGCAAGCGCCTGCATTTCTTGTAGGGCAACTGTGCTGGGAGGCCTTGTGTGATGACTCACACTGGTTTTGATTCATGTCTGTGTATGGCAACCAGCATCACTCCTGTGATCTGTCCTGGCATTTTTGCATCGCTCAGCCCGGCAGGCATCTCCTGCTATAAGTGTTGCCGTGAAGGATAAAGCTCTCATCACACGTGTGTGGGAGTGATGGCCAACAAGCACTGATCCAGTTCTGTACTGGCTTGCACTGGTTTGCCTTTTTCGATGTATCAAAATCCATCCGTACGCATGTTGTGATGTAAGCTGCTGATGTGCTGTCACTGTCATGTCTGCACACACATTACATCCACATTGATGCAGTGTGGTGCACTTGTAGGGGTAGTTGCACCAAAGGGAGGATATTGGCATTTGGGTAGGCCCATGTCATGTGTCCACACAGTGCAGCTGGGCTCCAGTGTCTTGAAATTCACGCATCGCTATTGGTGTCTTTGGTGGCCCTGGGTAGCTCGGGTAGGTGGCTTTGGGTAGCTTGGGTAGGAGGGCAGGTGTGGGCTGTGACGCTTGCAAAGCCAGCGGGGTGGCTGCTGGCCCAGCCGCAGGATGTGCTGTCAGCACAGATGGCATGTCTGGTTCCGGCTGACGTGCAGTACTTGATTTTTTTCCACCAAGTCCTGTCAGCATGCGTTCAACCTTGTTTTGACCCTGTTGGAGTGTTTTTTGCACGCTGGCTGTTGGCGTTTGTATTCTCTTCCATAACCACTACCGCCCCATCGGTCACATCATGGCTTGCTCGCCGAGATGCAAGCACCACAGCATGTGTACACCATTATCATTCATGTGTGGGTGCTTGCTGCTGTGTGGGCATCAACAGGGAGATTGTGTGTGTTATGTCTCAGGTACTTCCCTTGCATTGCTACACTTTGTGGGCATCTCCTGCAAGTGTTGCTTTGCTGGGTGTGTGTGTGTGGGGGGGGGGGGGGGGGGGGCTGTCAACAGTCGGGATTCTTCCTGGTTTGCTGTGCACATCAACAGCACAGCCTTAGTGCCCTCATAAACGAAGGCCTCAAGGCTGCTGCCTGGGTTCTGTGTCAATTCTCTGCATACCCTCTGTGCAATGCATTGCCGTTGATCTGTCTCTCGTGTGCATGCCATGCACTATGGCATCACGTGTATCATAAACACACACATACCGGTGGCCTGTATGGTTTCTGTGTGGTGTATTGCCAGTGAGGTTTTGTTGCAGTATGCGCCCCGCGCGCCCACTGTGGTAGTGGTGTGTGGCCCTGTGCAACTGTGCATTGGCGCTCTGTCTGGTGCTTTCCCGCAGCTTTGATTCGATCTGTATGGCAGGAGTGTACAAAAGCACCTTCTGTTGGATCACAAGCACCGTCATGCTGTGGGCATTTTGAAATTCCATCAATGCGGCATGACATGGTGCCTGTACTCAGCAGATGGGGATTGTGGGGCAGGGGCGATTGCTTGTTTTGGCCTGAGCACCACATAGTGCAGCGGGACCCTGGGTCAGGAGGTGGTCAAGGCGAACAGTGGTGGACTAAACCACTAGTGTCTAGACAGCGGTGGTGCTGAGCAGAAGCGCTGTCGGGCCTACTTCTGTGCCTTTTGCGCAGTGGGTTTGTGGCTGGCCCTAGCCATGGTGTGCTGTGTCAGCACATGCAGCATAGCCAGGCTCTGTGTCAGGTGTATCATGCATTGTGTGGCTGGGGAGAAAGGCAGCTGCCGCCTGGAATGTGTTGTCCTGCTGCTGATAGTGCTGCGATGTTGATAAATCAGCGTACCTGTTCTGTGGATGGTCGGATGGTGTGCGCACGTGTCTTGCATCGCAGCATCCATATGATGCTTGTGCAAACACGGGGTTGCTGCACACAATTCTTCCATCGTGCATCAGTTTCATCTGTGCCAGAGGTCAGCACAGCCTGCTGGCAGTGGTGTGTTGTTGTCGCCATGCAGTGCTGGGCCTGGTGGGCATCTCCTGCCGGTGCAACAGTGCTGTGGTCAGAAAGTGCAGGCCAAGCACCGCAGGCTGTCGCTGCACAGTCACAATGAAAGCACCAGATGAACTTCTGTGCTGGCTTCAGGCCTCTCTGTGACTGGCTAGTGTTTCATTGGCATGCTTCTTTCTCTGTTCTGTTTGCTCTTGTGTTGATGCCATAAATCACGGTACGCATGATCACCGAGAGTTTTGAGGGGATGCAGGAGGCTGTTGGAGTGCTCGGTGTAGTGGCTGTGGCTGCCAATTGCGCTGCAGGGGTTGGTGTGTTGTGTAGGGGGTGTGGGATGTATACCCGTGTGCATTCTTGACGGCAGTGGTGTTGAGCAACTCTGCATCAGCTCTTTGCAAGAGTCTGCAAGCTCACTTTCACCCACATGCTTGCCCACCGTGAAAGCGCTGGGCTGCAGCATGTTGTTATGTCCTCCTGCGACAGAGGGGGTTGGGGGTGACCCTTCTGTGGAAGGATATGAGGACCCACTGCTGTTGTGCTGTGCACAATTGAGCTGCACCTGCAAGGCCTTTGGCGTTCATGTATCCAGTGTGTGCTGCACAAGTGAAGTTTGATGTTAACGCCTGGGCTTGCTGTTGAGGTGGTGCCCCCGGTGGTCGAGCTGCTTGAGGTCAAGTTGGTCTGGTGACAGCTTGCTGAATGATGGTGTGAGGTCCTCACGTCCCTCCAACAGCAGTAGTTCAGCATTATTTGTGGCATGGCAGGCTGCATAGGACATTGTATAAGTATGCCCTGCATGCCAAGTGGACCTGGTGTAAACTTGAAGGAAGGGCTTATATCCTGCCTTGCACAAGCCTGAACAAAGACTGCAAAAGAGGTTCAATAGCAACAGGGATTGCAATATGTAGCAATTACTTATTGCTTGCGATACAGCAACTGTAGAGAAGTCATGGAGGAATGCCTTTGAACCAAGGCCCAGCACCACAGCAGGGAACAGAAGAGATCACAAGACGTAGACAACTTGCTGAGCTGCTGCACCACCTGACAAAGCATATGAGCAAAACCTGGCCGGCAGAAACAATCGTGCATCTGTTTGGGAGCCTGCACGTTGCACTTGACTGTAGCTGGCTGAGCCATTGGCCGTGGGAGCCTGGGCGTCTCAATAGCGTGAAGCCCAGAGCAGTTACAGGAACATGGCAGCCATGGCTGGACCACACCAATGTGCTGCTGCTGCTGCTGCTGATGCTGATGCTGATGCTGATGCTGATGCTGCTGATGCTGCTGCTGCTGCTGCTGCTGCTGCTGCTGCTGCTGCTGCTGCTGCTGCTGCTGCTGCTGCTGCTACTCCCTGCTGCAGCTATAGTGCAGTAACTAGCTGCTGTCGTTGCTGCCGTCTTTCTGCATGCCCGCCACCTTCCACTGCTGCACCAGCAGGTCGTGGAAGGCCGATAGGGAGGGCACCATCACGCTTGGTCGGCATTCGCCCTGTAAGTATGCAGACAACGTTACACACACAGTGCACATGAAGTCAGCACATCAGATTTCGACACATACGAGACGTGCGGATGGGTCAGCAGCACGTTGCTTGCTTGCATGCAGCACATGCGCATGGTCAGGGCAAAGATTGGTTCAGCCACACACGACAGAGAACAACAGGTGACAGGGAATGTGTTGCAAATCCCCCACTCCCATCTTACACTTGTGCAGCCCATTCTTTCTGTACGAGCCAAGTCCAGCAGCACCAATAAAGCTTCCACCCCCCCCCCCCTCGCCCACCAGCAGTGCTGCCCCCTCAGGTGTTGCGTACCGCCCCCTTTTCGCCTCTGAGTTCCGCAGCACAGTGACAGTCCCCCCCCCTCTCCCCTTCGCCTCCCCCCCCCCCCCTCCGTCGCCCCCCCCCCCTCCTTCGCCCCCCTCCCCCGCTTCTTCCGCCCCCTCCCCCCCCCCCCCCTCTCGCCCCCAACCCCCCCCCCTCTTCGCCCTCACCTGTAGCAGTGCCGCCCCCTCAGGTGTTGCAAAGCGCCCCTCCGAATCCAGCAGCACCGTGACAGCCCCCGCTCTGTTGCCGCACACCACATCATCCTTGGCCGAGTCCCCCACCATGATGCACGATGAAGGGGGGATGCCCCACGTGGAACAGATGTGCAGCAACGCTTCGGGACTGGGCTTGTAGGGGAACTGGGGTGTTGACAAGGGGGGGAGGGGGAAGGGGGGGGGACAATCAAAAGTGTCACTTGAAGAATGACTGTGGATGGAACAGCTGTGCAGCAGGGCCTTGGGACTGGGCTTGTACTTGTACTGCGGTGTGAGAGGGGGGGGGTGCAGGGGAAGTGGTGATTCTGAGTGCGGATGGAGCAGATGTGCAGCAGGGACAAGGGACTGAGCTTGTAGACGAACTGTGTTGTGGGAGGGGGGGGGTGCAAGGACTCCTTGGCCCTCGGCGGTCGGTTGCAGTCTGGGTGCAGGTGCAGCAGCGCCTCGGGACTGGGCTTGTACGGGGACTGTGGTGTGAGAGGAGGGGGGGGGGGTTGACGGGGGAGGGAGGCATGAGGTGGTCGACTGCAGTCAGGGTGGCGGCCCAGACGATGTGCAGGAGCACCTTGGGATTTGGCTTGAAAGAAAACTGTGCAAGGGGGTGCCTGTACATCCACGGGGGGGGGGGGGGGGGGGGACAGCAAGGATGGCGAAGGGCAACAGCAGTGGGCGAGCAAGAGAGGCATGCTGTTGTGCTGTAGCTGTTGCTGCTGTGACTGTGTCTCTGCTGCAGTGTTGCTGCACCAGATACATACTTCGGTAAACCACTGTCTGTGGTTGCGATCCAACTCCTGCAACACACCAACACACATTATCGGTCTGTCCAGTACAACCAGTGTGGAAAGTCTTGCCCAGCAGCAAAAGAATCCACTTGTAACCCCCACCCCCCACCCCACCCCGACCGACACCACCCCCCACCCCTTCCAAGGCTTACCTGGCACTCCCTACTGATAGCTGGCAGAAAGGGTGGCATCGGCATGTGGTGTTCATGGAAGAACTTCACACTGCAGCACAGCAACACACCGCAACAGCAGAAACATGTGTAAGATCCCTTCACTGACATAATTTGTTTGTGAAACTTTTGCACCATCTGATTCGTGGCCTCTACAGCAGACTTGCAAGAAGCGTCAGCGCAGCATTGCACCCTTTTGACCCCGCCCCTGTCGGACACCAGCCAGTTCTGCCCCTTCCCACCTCCACCATCTATGGGCACAATACCTGCACAACCCCCCACACAACCGACCGCTCCCCACTTGTGACACCCCCCCCCCCCCCCCCCCCCCCCCCCACCCACCCCCCCCACCCCCACCCCACCCCCCCAAACACACACACACACACACACACTTCCCATGACCTCTCACCTGCGCAGCACGTTTCTTGTGATGAGTCCTCGTGGCAGGCCCTGCTGGTCCAACCCCCAGTAGCCCCCCCCCCCCAAGCCCCTGCTGCTCACGCTGGCCCAGGCTGATAACGCTGCCCCTTCTCAACCCTATTTACTCATGCGGGCAAGTTACCTGTAAACCCCACCAAGTTACCTGCACCCCCCCCCCCCACTCCTCTCCCCCGCCCCGCTGACCCCCCCCCCTCACTCCTGTCCCCCGCCCCGCTGACCCCCCCCCCCCCCCCGCTACTGCTCACCTGCGCAGCACGTTTCTAGTGATGAGTCCTCGTGGCAGGCCCTGCTGGTCCAACCAGGAACACAACTCAAGCAGACCAGGCATCGCCTGCAGGAGAGGGCACGGCAGCAGCGGCACACAGGACGACACATGGCTGTAGCCATCAAGGCAGCACATGCAGCAGCAACATACATCACTGCATATGCATGCTTTAGCCCCCAAAGCCAGGAGGCATGCCTCAGCACAACACATGAACAGAGCACGGGCAACAACACAAGTGAAACACGGCAAAGAGTACGCCCCTGCCCCCCCCCCCCCTCTCATTCACTCACCCCCCCCCCCTACCTTGATTGCCCTTGCCCCCCCCCCCCCCGCTTACACCTACCTGCATGTCGTGCAGTGCCTGTTCCTCCACCTCCTCTATTGCTTTATGTGCCCGCTGCTGCTCCTCTGGCGGCCAGCTGGCTATGATGTCAAGGATATCACCAGTGGGGCCTACACCCACACGCTGGGGTGACAGCAGCAGCAGCAGCAGCACAGCAATAGACAGTACAGTACAGTACAGAACAGAACAGTACGTGTGGGAGAAGATCACAAACCTCAGCACTAGCCAGCGAGCCAAGGGCTCATGTGGGTGGCCTGAAGGGCCTGTCATACAATGCAGGTACTTGACATGGTCATGTTGAATCAATGCAAAAGGTCCAGTTTGGCCCACTTGAAGGCCCCATATGGGGTAGGTAATAGAGTTCAGAGGAATCGCTGGGTGAATAGCACGGCAGTATTTGACGGGATGCAGCCAACTGTTGATGCTTGTCTGAGAATGCAAGCTGCAACAGACTTTCGTGCCTGCTTTCCAGACAGCTGTCGGGCAGGCACCACTGCCATATGGGAAGCAAGACGCAGCAGCCTGTTGCGCTGGCATTTGAGACAGTAACCAACACCTGCCTGCACCTTGTGAGCTACTGCTGTGTGTGACCGTCAGGACTCTGCATATGTCCTGCAACTGGGAGGTGAGGAGGTGATCAAGGGGGTAGGGGAGGAGGGTAGTTAGGCTGCACCCTGTCAACTGCTGTTGTGTCTGACCGTCAATACAATTGCATCTCCACTGCAACCGCACCACATCCCCCCCCCCACCACCACGACCACCACCGCACGACACCTACCCAGCAAAGAGTCCCCCCCCCTTCACCCCCCCCCCCTGCTGTCTCACCTGTCGCATGTACTGGAAGTCAATCACAGGCACAGTCAGCGTGCCATCCTGCAAAAGCGAAAAAGCAATGAAGGCAGCAGATGACCTTTTGATTCAGCTTGCTGTTGAGCTGCTGGAACAGTAATGTGCAAGGAGTGCAGCAGCGCTCCACTGCCTCATAGGCTGAGCCAGCACCTCAGGCCATTGCGTGCTTGACACCCCCCCCTTGCTGCATGGCTTGCTGACCTGAACCCCTATGATTACGTGAAGAGTATCACCCAGCGGTGAAGGAAGTCACTTGACCACCGCCCAAGACAGTTGCAGAGCCTGCGCCCTGCGTTATCATTGTCTGCAGGGTGCGGCCTTGCTGTGCCACAACAGCCTTAGCATGTGTCTACTTCTGTAGGGGTACCTTGCTGTTGATACCGTAGTGATGTGCCCTACAACAGGGCACAAACACTTACCCCCACTCACCATGTCAAACACCACACCTCGTACCCCCCCCCCTCCACTGCATCACAGGCTGAGCCACAACAGCCTTAGTGCATATGTCTAGTCTGTAGAATTACATGTCTGTGCACAAAAAAATTACATTAATTATCAAGACGTAAATTACAGTGCACAAGAACCCAGTGCTCTGCAACAGGCTGCTGCCCACTCACCATGTCAAACACCACGCCCCGTATGGTCCGCTTCAAGGCCTCTGGGTCATACACAACCACCTGACTGGCACTGCTGCTGGCTGCTGATGCTGCTTGCTGGCTGCTGGTTCCTGCTCGTGCAGCATCTGCTGCAGCAGCTGCTACTACTCTGGGAGCTCTAGCTGTTGCCATGAGCCTACTGCTAGGCTGGATAGGCAATGTGGTGGTGGAGTGATGGTGGGATTTCAAAAGACGGCTCGCAGGAGGTACAAGAAACTGCAATTTGTGGTACAGGTGAACGCTGGCAGTGAGGTGACGGTGCAGCATGGCAATTGAAGGGCCTGGTTGTGGGTGTGGCAGCTACAGCATGTGGTGTGAGAGGTTTCGGATCCTCGGTTGCTGTTGTGTGGCGCGTTAGTGCTTTCAAGAAACTGAAGGTAATGTTAATATGCGTCTGAGGTGTTGCGTAATGGTCGTGGCCAATTTTCAACTTGACGGAAGACAGATCGACACTCGATCTGTGCGTTGACTGGGCGCTTCCTGCATACGAGAATTGAGCAGACCGTTGTACGTCCCAAACTATGTTGACACCAACTTTTATTTTGCGACCAACCCCTCTCACATCCACTGTCATCTTGTATTTCAGCAGTAGCAGGATGCAAGTTCTTTCGAGCACAATGCTGTCTGGCGCACGCAGGGGCCACGTACTGCCCTGCGTATCTCACCAAAACCTTTTCTCATCATTCCTACTGTCCATGCACACCCACCAGCAACACAGGCAGTTGCACAGGCAGCAGACAGCAGCAGCACCCCATCCACACCAGCCCGAGCGTGTGGATGTGCGAGCAGCATCGTACAGCAGCAGTTCCAGCAGCGATAGTAGCAGCAGCAGCAGTAGTGGCAGCACTGCTAGTGCCACATCCAGTGGGAGCTACCGCAGTGCAGTCATGCCCACTGCATTTCGCAAGCATGGCATCAAGGGCGATGGAAGCTGTATGTTCAGGTGTGTAACAGCAGCAGGCTGGGCACGCGCAGGGAAGGGGGTGGGGTACACATGGGTCTGTTGGGTGGCTGTCACTGTCCTCTTCAGCAGCAGCAATTGCTCTGTCGAATGCAAGCAGCAGGCGGGGTGCAGGCGGGGGGGGGGGGGCTCATTTTATAGGCTGCATTGCAAACCCCCAATATTGTCAAGTTCAGTAGGAATTGTAGTTGTGTTTGTCCCCTTCCCCCCCCCCTCCCCGTCCCTTTAATCCCCTCGCCCGCGCAACACCCTCCTTCTCCCTGCACCTGACCCCTGTCCCCCCTGCCGGGCGTGTGTGCATCGTGACCACTACGCGTAGCAATAATGTCCACTTCAGCACGAGCAAATGTTGTATGCCCCCCCCCCCGCGCCACCAACACCACCACCAATGCCACCCCGTGTCCCCCCTTCCCTTATGCCAGTCTCCTGCAGGGCGTGTGTGCAGGGTGATCGATACGCCCAGCAATAGCGTTCTTTCCAGCAACAGTAAATGTTGTGTTCGCCCCCCCCCTCCCCACCATCACCACCGCCACCACCAGTACCACCAACACCACCCCCGTGCCCCCCCCCCCCCCTGCGCCTGCCCATGTCCCTCCTGCAGGGCGTGTGTGCAGGGTGACCCCTACGCCCAGCAATAATGTCCACTTCAGCAGGAGCACATGTTGTGTTCATCCTCCCCCTCCCCCCCACCCACCCACCCCCCTAAACAGCGGCCTCCCTGCCGCCCCCCCCCCCCCATCTTCTGCAGGGCATGTGTGCAGGGCGACCACTACGCCCAGCACGGCAGCTGCATGGCCGCTGCTGATGAGTATCAGCAGGCACTGCAGCTGCGCAGGGATGTAGTGGAGGAGCTGAGCAACAGCAGAGAGTGAGTGTTTCCTGCCATGGGGCATGTGCGTGTGTGTGTGTGTGTGGGGGGGGGGGGGTACTCAGGTTGGGGTTTGTTAGGGGGGGGGAGGGGGGGAGGGGGGTTGAAGGGCGGGGGGAAGTGGGGTTGAAGGGCGGGGGGAAGTGGGGTTGAAGGGGGGGGGCTGTGGGTGCGCACTGAGTGTGGTGGCCTAGATGAGGAGTACAAGCAGGCACCACAGCTGCGCAGGATTGTGTTGGCGGAGCTCAGGAGCAGCGGAGAATGAGAAGGGGGAAGAGGGGGGAGGGGGGGGGGGTGGAAGTCGGGGGGGGGGGGTAAAGATTGGGTGGGGTGGGTGCAAGTGTTAGGTAAGGGGGGTGGTGGGGGGCGGCAGGCATACGCGTGCGCGGGGGGGGGGGGGGCTTTGGAAATGCACAGTGGATTTGGTGGCCGATCTACCAGAGAGTAGCAGGCAGAGGTGGGAGGGGGGGGAGGGGATCAGCAAAGGGGAAGCGGAAGCAGCAGGGATTTTGCTGGCCGACCAGCAGAACAGCATGCCAAGCCAACATGCCACGGTTCGCCATCTTCAGCGGCGGGCATGTCAAAGTCATGACCTGTGTTCACCATTTGACCTGGTGGGGAGTGTGTGTGTAGGGGGGGGGGGGGGGGCTTTACCAAGAGCTGGGGTTGTGTGTTTTGGGGGGGGGGGGCAATGAGATGTAGGAGCTATGTGTTGGAGTGTCACTGAGTCAGCGGCAGGCTGTAACCATCATACTGTGGGTGGTTTGGGGGTACCAGTGGCCGGCACGGTATGCATGCGATAGGGAAGGGAAGACGGGCTTTGCTTGCCGGGCAGCAGAATACACACCTCAGCGAACATGGCAGGTCGGCGGTATGCAGCCGGCTGGCCTGCAGTCGGATCGTGACATGGTGGTTGCTGCTGCCGCTGCTTCTGCTGTTGTTGTGTTGCATCGTCCAGGGAGATGGAGCCGTTCCTTCCTGGCATAGCTGATGACTTTGATGGATACCTGCAGGTCATGAGCCAGGAGGGAGTCTGGGGAGGTGAGGTCTGTTGGTTGTGGGGGTGGGTGGGTGGGGGGTGCTGTCTGCATGTGTTGTGCCGTTTGGACGGGGGTGCTGCCTCTTCGGTCGTGTGTGTTTTACGTGTCTCAGAAAAGAGGAACACCTGCAGGTCAACAGCCAGGAGGGAGTGTGTGTTGTGTGTGTGTGGGGGGGGGGGGGGGCGGCGGACAGGGTAAGCAGGGTCGCCCTACGGTAGCTCAAATTTTCATCGTGTTTTGTGGGGAAGGGGGTTTGCACTCGTGTGACATTCTGTTTGACTGTGCGTTGGGTGTAGGGCAAGAGGGATGTTTGTGGGTGATGCGGGATAAGACGGTCTGGGGATGTGAGGTCTTTGCGTGCACGCGCGCACGGGGGGGGGGGGGGCATGCAGGAACGGCGTGTCGTGTGTCTGTACGCATGGTGGCTGCACCACTTCAGCCAAGCGGGGACGCACGCCCACTTGCATGCAGTTCAGTGTAGTGTGGTATCGTATGGCACAGCACAGCATGGATGAGAACAGTACAGCACACCCTGAACCGCACTGTGCACTGACCCCCTCATTTTCTGTTGTCCTACCCCACCTTACACCCCCCCCCCTCCAACAGGTGAGCCTGAGCTGCTGATGGCCTCCCGTGTGTTGAAGCGGCCCATCTGTGTGTACCAGTCAACATGGGGGGGACCACAACACATTGTCACGTGAGTGGGGCTGACGGGGGGGGGGGGGGGGCACAAGACATTGGGGGTAGTGGGGCGCAGTGCACTTTGGGGGTTGTGGGTGTGAGAATGTGTGGGCCCGAACGGGAAACTCAAGATTGCTCAGACACTGAGGTGATGCTAGGCCATAACGGCAGCGGGGGGGGGGGTCATTTCAGCAGAGGAAGTTCATGCAGACCACTCCAGTGTCCATTTTAGGGGTAGCAGAGGAGGTTTTAGTGAGGAGATGGGTTTTGGACTGGGCGGGAGGTGTTTGGGCCTGGGTTGGGCATGAACAGGGTGGAGCGTTTGCGTTATGAGGGTGGAGGCCAGGGGTTTGGTTCAGGGGGGATATCAGGCAGGAAGGTCAAGCAGAGGGTGTCACCAACCTTTTGACTTCAGGACTGCCGGGGGGAGGTGTATGAGTGATTGTGCAGGCAGCAGCAGGAGCAGCAGCTCTTTGCACAGCGGAGCCTAGTAGTGGTGCTGTGCTCTTCTGCTGATCTTTTGTTTGCTGTTCTCTGTGCTGTTGCTTTGCTTTGTGAATCGCAGGTACGGTGAGGACCTGCTGAGCAGCAGTGAGCCGATGCACCTGCTGTGGTCAGGGGCACACTACGACCTGCTCATACCCAAGGTCATCAGCAAGCTGTGAGGGCAGATTGACTGCGCAGACACACTGCCGCATGCAAGGATGAATGGAATGGGTGATGAAATTATGCAAAAACACGTTTTTTTTCTCCCTCCTGCTGTTGAGAAGGCGGCAACTGCAGAGAGAGGGGGGGTGTCAGCATGCCCCTTGTGGAGGGGCTTGGCTTTTTTGTTTGTTACATGAGGGGTTGTTGCCAGCGTCTGGCTGCACTGGCTGCTGCATTGAGGGCGCACTATGACCATCTTATACCCAAGGTCATCAGCAAGCTGTGAGGGCAGACAGAGCTGATGTATCAAGGCAAGGCAGCAAGTTGTGACGGCAGCCTGAGACAGGCTGCACAGTTACACTGATGTGTGCAAGGCATGAATGGAATTGGTGGTCAAATTGTGCAAGAGCGGGTTTTTTTCTGCCCCCTGCTGTTGGGATTGTGGCATCCTGGGAGGTGGAACAAAACTCCTTGCGAGGGATGGGGTGTTTCCCCCTAGCAAACTCCTTGTGAAGGGATTGGGTTTTTTTGACAAGAGGGGGTGCTGCCAGCTTTTTGCTGCGCTGGCTGTAGCGTTGCCTCTTGGCGGCCCACTCTTTGTCGCGACCCCCTGCCCTTTGAATGCTGCTGCAATGCACCGGCAGACGGTGTTGACCGAACTGCTGTGTGTCTCCCACGTGTGGCACACGTGCACAGGTGACTCGCTGGCTAGCCGGGGGGGGGGGGTGATACGTTTGTGTACTGTACTGTACAGTACTCTATGTCCTGTATTCAATACCGTATAGTATGCAGCACTGTACGTAGTATGTACAGTGCTGCAGGCATGCTGTTGTTTGGGTGCTGTTGTTCTGGGTGTGGTTGTACAAGGGTGAACACCCTGGGCTGGCACAAGGCATCTAAGCAGCAGCTGTAAACACCCAAATGCCCCTGACGCAAAATTTCTTCCTGAACACATTGGGGATCACTGCCGGTTCATGCCGTTCCTGGCCTGGGCTGCATTGCTCATCAGCTGTTTGCAACTCACCCACACTGCCTCCTCAGGAGGCTACGATAGCCCTCGCACACTGACTGTGGGGATGGGGCAGGCTGGTTCTACACTTCAACGCAGTTACACAGCCACTTCTGTGCTGTGTTGTGCCACAGGCTTCTGCAAATTTTGGAAGGGTTGCTCATACCATCAAAAAAATCAAAACTTTTTTTGAGAAGATGCTCAGACCACGGTGGTTCCATCCAGTCCCTGAATGCATTCCCAAAAGCTCAACGGAGGCCATGAGCAATGCACAATGCCTGACATCGAGAAGAGCCGCACCACAGGTGCAAACAGTGCAGTTGCACATCAAACCGAATATGCACTCTGCACTAGGGTAGTCAGCCACCGTGGCTGCCAACAGCTGGCCAGAACAGCAACACCGCTGTGACAGTGCTGCAAGGGCTGACGAGGCATACCGTGCGCAGTGCGCGGCACCAGCCCAGCAACAGTACTGCATGAAGGTCCCGGATCTGAAGGCTTCAGGGCACTTTGACAAGTCGGCACGGTGCCGCACTGGGCCACCCGATGAGCCTCAGCAAGTTGACGGTCAACTTGCTGCAGCAGCACAGAGCAGAACGTGCCAAAGCCGCTGTGTGAGCTGCACTGCACTTGCGCATGTGGCATGGAAGCTCAGGCGGGGCCGCGCCCTGGGTGCCCACAAGGACAAGCACTGATGTCAGGACTGCTTGAGCCAAATAGGGTTTAAGCAAGTTTGAGTCACTAGTGAGTAGTACGTCAACTGACACGTAGCAGGAATGGGTGCATGTGGTGATCGGCAGAGTGGTGCATTCTGCTGATCCTTGTGCCGTGCGGCCGGCATCTGAGATGCATGCATGCACGGTGCACGTTTTGAAAACATGTCCTTGACAAGGCTTCTCAAAGGGCCAATCATCATCACCTTCAAGCCTTGCTTCCAGGAAGCCTTCATGGCTGTTAGAAGCCATTGTCCTCAAGAAAGTCAGCAGGCGTTGGAATCAACTTGTTGGTAGGATCAAGCACTGGGTCAGGTGCGTTGCACTTGTCGCCCATGCAGCACACCAAATTCTTGTAAATGTCTGGTTGGTAGCCGTACATGCGACATTGGTAATAGTGGACCGATCTGTAGGACCATACTGGCCCCGCAGCTCCAGTGGCTGGGGTGCACATTGAGTCAACCCGTGGCACTTTGCAGTCGTAGAGGTATCGTATGCAAGCTCTGCTGCTGTTCGTGGGTACCAGGAATACCCCGACATAGGTCTTGTTTCCGACAACTCCACCGTGGTAGCACTCTCTGGAGAGTGCAGGGCTGAGGCATGATGCCCAGCACAAGGCTAGCAGCAGCAATGTGCGGAAGTCCATCCAGTTGGAGAGGCGCCCCTGCAGCACAGCCCAAAGGGGGGGGGGGACACCAACATAGACCAAAGCCGCACGCAATCGACCTCCAATCAAGCCAGCATAGACCAAATTTGAATTTATACATCGTATGCGACGTTTGCGCACGGCGCGCTTGGTTGCAGGAAAGTCCGCGCGCTGCGCACCTTTCAGTATACTGAAATACTTCGCCGTGTCTTATCTGCGACAGCTGTTGCGAGCGATCCAATACCGCATACCGCTATCTGTGGGCGGTCTGGGCAATTGCTTTGCAACCGTCCACTGAAGGTCGCTGGAAGGCAGGCATCTGAGTCGTCCGACGCTGGCGGTTCAGATATCCTTGGACCTAGTAAACACAAATATCAGCGCATGTCCTTTGAAGGGAACTTTCACTAGTGAAGTCTCCCCTTTCGTTGTGTGTGGACGTCCCTGCATTCCTACGTGCACATCAGTTCTTGCACTGAGGCTGAGTCAGCTCTGCTTCAAGCTTGAAGTTCAACCAGTGTCAGTGCTAACAGCCATGAGCAGCACCATCGACTTCAGCGATGCAGCAGCGGTGCGTGAGCTTGCTGGCGCAGGCGAGCGCGTTGTCTGCCTGGAGTTCCCTGGGCAGGATGAAGGGCCCCTGTACTGCCACAGTTTTGTGCTGTCTTCCAGCTCCCCTGTCCTGCGACACATTCTGGAGGATACTGCAGAGGGCCAGCAGGGCTTGCAGTGCATCCCTATGGGAGCATCCTCTGTCAGTGACAGCAGTGTCAGTGTCTGGACCCTGGCTCTGGGCCTCCTCTATCGACTGAAGACTGCCAGCATCACCATGGACAATGCCCAGCAGCTGCTGCTGCTGGCTCACAAGTGGGACATGCGCTGCATCACGGGTGTGTGTGCTTGCCTTCCTCCACGTTGCATGCTATGCCGCAGGGGCGTAGAAACAGCCCTTGCACTGCTTGATTTGTTTGAAGCGACACCTGCCACTGGCGCAGTGCGGTGTTGCGGCAGCAAGCACTGTCGAGAGGTTCTGCTTTGGGTGCTCAAGTGTGACACCTGCAAGCGTTTAACTACGTTTTTGTGGAACACCCGACCGTCACCCAGTCTGATGGGGCTTGATTTTTGACCAATTGTTGACAAATTGCAATGTGTCAGTCACCGTGGACCTGAGGGTTGTTGTGCTCCTTGCTATGCCTGCCTGCAGACGAGGTGGAGAGGTACATCTTTGGCAAGGACATCCCTGCAGCAGAGAGCAGGCTCAGGCGCTACCTCACCCCCTTGCTAGTCCGCACCTGGCTGTGGGAGGCCAGCAAGTGCGGGCTGACGCGCCAGGTCCAGCTGTGCATCGACTACATAGTGGACACAAACATGCCTGTGGACATGGATCTACTGAACGGTTTGGAGGCCGGCCCTGCCAACCAGCTAAAAGGTGCAGAATACAGCCGGAAAAGGCATGGAGCCCGCTATTGGGTGTGCTACCCTAGGGATTCAAGGTTCTCTCAGGTCGGGACTGAGGGGACTCTCCCAGCGGGTCAAGGGTGATACCTTACAGCATCCAATCTCCCATGTCGAACAACATCTCCAGCCTGAATTTCGGTGGGTTTACACGGCCCCCAGGTGTGCCCCTGGGGAGTGAGATGTGGCCACGAGTGCCGTTGCCCTAGACCCCCAGGAGTGTTGGTGTGAAGAGCCGTCCTCAACGGACGCGAAGCCAATGGGAAGAAGTCCTATGGCGTTAAGAGACCAAGGGGGTGTCTCTGTATCTTTATCTTTTTAACCAGCTGCTGGCAGCTAGGGAGTACAAATGCAAGGAGTTTGATAATTTGGAGAGGAGGATTCAGCGCAGTGCTGCTAAGGTGGATGCAGCAGTGAAGATGGCGGGTGGCAGCATCCTGTATGGGTTCCAGTGCTCCGCCATCGAGGGTCACACTTGGTTTGCTACTAGCAACTGTGGTAGCTGCCCCTGTCCTCACCCTGGCTGTGGGTTGGGCATGGTTCGGCTGCCTGCACCACTCAACCTGAAGTATCTGAGCCCGCAGCACAACTGAGTCAGTCACAGCATGATGCTGTCAAAGCCATGTTCACAATGATGTTGAAAGCATAACTCAGTTGTTATGGTCGCTCACTGGGCTCAACTTGAGGTGTCCGGGACACCTTGCTCTTGATGTCAGGGTATACTGGTGTGTTGGTGAGCTGCAGTGAGGGCATGTGGCCCCTACAGACTCTTCACACCTGGCCTTTTGAATTTGTGCTGCATTTGTCCAACTCAGATCGCATTCAATGCAGCATGTCTGCTGGAAAGGCAATGTAAGTTGAGACGGCAAGGGCCCGGAGAGCCCTTGTAGGCGCAGCTCAGCTGCTGAAGTGGGGCGCAGGGTCCGAACCTGAGTCAGCCAAGTTGAAGTTGAACGAGCTCTTGTGGGGCCGCTGCACCTGCAGGGTGCACAAATTATGCACCGGTGGCAGAAGCCGCCTGTGCTGGCTGGCAGCAGTGATGGCTGCTTGCGAAGTGACCTGTGCCACAGTGTTGGGTGGCCCCGGTGGCCAACATTTGTGAGGTTGTGTATGCAGATGGCTCAGTACAATGAATGTTTTTTTGTAAGGCGCCTTGCAGCAGCAGCCAGGACTCCGCGGTGACCGCCCTGCAATCAACAGTGCTAGCTGCCCCGGTCTAAGACAGTTCAGCCTCTGCAATCTCTGCAGTGCAACAGATAGTTGCTGTGAAAATGATGATTGATTCTGAGACATCGTGGCGCGCTCAAAGCACCTTCGGGTCGTCACACTCATTTGCCACACACTGTATGTCAGTGACGTCTTTCAAATGTTGTCAGGACTCAACTGGGGAACATTGAGTGCAATGCACACAATCCCATGACACGAGGCTTTGAATTGAAACCGGGACGGCATCAACACCCGTCAGCTGGCTGCGCTGACCTACTATTTGGTTGTGGTTGCTGGCCCAGTCTGAGACGGTTGGGCAGAACAGCCAAACAGACTCAAACATGTCATCACAGGGCATGCAATGCTGGCAGCATGACTAAGCGCAGCCCAGCATTTCCTCAACAGCTGGTGAATCTGGAGCGGCTCACCAAGTCACTCAAGTCATCATGCCATGGCAAGCGAGCGGCATGACAAGCAAGCTAGAGTCCAGCACATCCCAACATGGCACAACATCAGAGAAGGCTCATCGTTGAGGGGACAACCTCAAACACTACTATACTATGCAGTAACACAGCAGGAGCTGTTGCATTTGCTCCACACCCACGGTACTGAACTGTGTGTCCAATGGCTGCTGCTCCGCAGGGCCTCTAAAACAACACAGCCACACTACTACACTGCGTGCGCCTAGATGATGACAACACCAGCACACTGCATGCGCATGCCGGCTAGATAATCAAGGCAGCATGATGCTTCAGCTCCCAATTGCAATGACCCCAGCCAAAAGATGATTCTTTTGGGGGGAGGTTGTTACAAGTAGATACTTTCACCGCAAAGCGATTCTGTAAGAGGCCACCCAGACAGCTTGAATTTTGATAGTAGTGAAGCGTGCACAACTGCCAGTGCTGTGTGCTGTTGATAAGACAGCGCCAACACAACCATTGCAATCTGTGCTGATTAGCTGAACGTCTGTTCACTAGCAAGCCCTAATCGCCCCACTGCCCCCACACAGTAGACAATCCACAGGCTGCAAGGCTGGAAAGGTGAAAGCTGCACACCCACACAAAATCAACGCCAAAACGGCAACTCATTGAGCGGCAGCTGCTGCTGCTGAGGTCATCACTGACATTGCTGTTGATTGATTGCTGGCACAGGGAGACTTGGGTCTGCGGGAGTGAATCGCCAGCACCTGCACAACACACCAACAGCACCAGGCAGCACCCAGCAATCACAGAGGGTGAGCAAACCACAATCGATCCACCTTGAGCAGGCAGACACCATCACCCACCATCACCCTTGATAGAGGCAGCGACCCAACTAAGTTACCCAAGAGCTGCGCAAACCCCCATAACACAGAGCGCTACACAGTGCTACTGGCCGGCATAAAATGGCCCGGTGTATACATACCAAAGTAATGCTGACTGATCACTCATTCTAGCAGCAGTAGGAGCGGCAACAAAACGAGCATGTCATGAAGGGGACAGCTGCCACAGCTGGGGCATGCTACATACCTACAAGCGATCTCCCTGTCAACCCATTGCTGCATGGATGGTTCACTCTGCAAGGACTGCCGCTGCATGCTGTGCCACTGCAGGGTCGCTGTGGCGGAGGAAAGAGTCCAGCAGCTGCCTCCACATATAAACTTCGTCAGAAGCCTGCACAAAGCGGACGACACAGTATGAGAAATGTTGGCATGTGGCTGCACTGCAGCCATGGGGGGCCATGTGGAGCGATGCCAAGTCCCGCACTCAACTGCAGAACGGCTCCCCATTTTCATTTACCAAAATCATTGCTTAGTGTTATGGATTGCACAGTCGAATTAGAAGCCGGGCTATGATCTTCAGCACAAACAACAAACTACTGTGCACGCCTGGACTCTCCTAAAAAGCTCAACCTGCATCAACAATGCCAGGAGACAACACAGCTCACCTCGTACGTCAACAAACCACTATTGCGCCCGTCCAACCGGCCATAGTAGCAGAGCCATGTCAGCTGCTTCAGCCGTGTCAGCTGCGGCAGCAGCTTGCCGTCTGTGCTGGGGTCATGCACACTCAAGTTCCGCAGCCCTGTCAGCTGGGGCACCACCTCCAACCCCTCGGCTGAGCTGCCATCTGGCCGCAGGCCCAGCTCCTGCAAGCCGCTCAGCCCTGTCAGTGGGGCTAGCAGCTCAGCACTGTACTGCAGCCCCTGCAGCTGCAGTGACTGCAGCCCAGGGCAGCAGCTGACTAAGCGGCTGCCCTCAGGAGCTGCTGCGGCTTTTGACAAGTGATCTACACAACTGATGTCAAGGGCCCGCAGGTGCGGCAGCTGCCTGCCAGCTGCCGGGAATACGTGCTGCCACACACCAGTAGGCAACGTGCAGCCGCTGAGGTCTAGGTGCTGCAACTTGCTGCTGGCTGTCAGCGCTGCGTATGCTGTAGGCGGATACAGCAGCAGCCTATTGCTGCTCAAGCTCAGGTAGGTCAGCTGCTGCAGGTGCTCCAATTGACAAAACAGCTCTCCAGATTCGAATAAGAATACGCACTGCACCAGCTCAAGGTGCTGCAGCTGGGTCTTGCCTGCTAAGGCATTTGACTCAAACACTGCCCTACTGGCGTACGCCTCCCCATGCACCTTGAGGTGCATCAGACGCTGCAAGCCTGACAGCATGCTGGCCCCGACACAGTACCCCTTCAGGCACTGCAGCCGCAGGTCTTGCAGGTCTGTCAGGCCCTGGATGGCCTGCATGCCATCCAGCGAGTCCAACTCAGCACCGGACAGCTCCAGGTGTGTCAGCTGCTGCAGCCCCAGCAGGGCACTGCATGGGAACACAACACCCAACGCAATGTCATCGTTCCAGACCAATCTGAGGTGCTGCAGCTTGGGCAGCAGCAGAAGTGCTGGGGCCAGCTCATGTATGTCAAGCAGTAGGCAGCTATGCAGCCGGAGCTGCGTGAGGTGCGGCTGCCCCTGCCCTAATACCCCAAGATACCCAGCCCCTGGCTGCAGCTGCAGGTGCAGTTTGCTGAAGCTCAGGCTAGACAGCGCCTGCAGCTTGGTGTGGGGCAGCTGCTGTAAAACCCATTGGTCATGCTCGACCATAGACCCCTCAAGGTCTATGCTGCTCAAGTGCTGGCCATGGTGCTCCAGGTACAGCAGCAGGCTGTCTGCCTGCTGCTGCTGAGGCAGCAGAGCACTGATGCTGCTGAGGCTTTGCACTGCTGCCTGGTGCAGCCTGCTGTAGGCTCGCGCAGCGCTGAATAGGCTGCGCGGGTCGTCAGCGCAGCAGCGCAGCACTGCCAGCAGACAGGGGTCTGGCAGCTGCAGCAGCCGGGATGCCTGAGACGCACTGGGCATCCTGCATGAGCGCATAGAGGTGCACATGTACAGTGATATCACAGTGTGCACGACAGGACATGGGAGTTGACAACTGGTGCTGCTGCAGATCTGGTCCAGCTGGTCTGCTGCGCCATGGGCAGAGCGTGAGTGTAAGCGTCCTGTGAGAATCACTTGATAGTAGCTGAAGCTTTGTCTGTGGATAAAGAGAGCAACGGCTTGACGACCAGCTGATTGTGCAGAGATCCGATACCAAGATCAGAGTGGTAGAGAACGGTTTTAGTAGCCGTACAGGACCGCATCAAAACAAAGAAACGAAATTTTTATCAATGAAGTCACACAGGCATCGCCCTCTGTTAGGGTCAACCAGGCTGTAGCATGTGTGACAAGTGCTGTTGGCTCAATTGCCAGGACCTGCTGCCGTCCTGCACACCACCTCAGTGTATGTGAGACACTGCAAGAAGAGCTTGCAGATTTTCAACAGCAGCTTGCAGCCCAAGCAGCTGAGTAAGCCTGGCGAGCCTTGCTGACAGCATGTGCTCTCATGCTGAGGTGCTGATCAGCACCTAAGCCTTTTCAAAATGCACTGCAAGGGTGGGGCATCTTCGTAAGGGATGCCATTTGCCTGCTAGACAAGCAGATCTGTTGTTTTTGGTCAGAGGGACAGACTAAAGGACACGTGCGACAAGCCTGACTGTTAGTGACCAATTTTCACCAAATGCAACTAAGCCAGCCTGTCATTTGTCAGGTATTGAGCACCCTTTCATCCACCCGATGCCTCCGCTGTGCTCCTGCCATGCCTGTTACACAACTGGCCCCTACCCTCAGCGCATACGCTTGCCGGCAAGGCAGTCTGTGGCATGTCACACACTGAACACCACAATGGGCCCACTGCCCCCCACTCAGTAGTCAACCCACACGCTGAGTTGCAGCTGCTCCGAACCAACTCAACCTGCAACCATTTTCTTGACAACTGCTGGTGTTGCTGCCTCGCCGCTAAAGAGAGCACAGACACCGCTGCCGATTGCTTCCTGACTCAGGAGGACTCGAACACTGCACGACTGTGCTGCCAGCACCTGCACAGCACACCAACAGCAACAAGCAGCACCCAGCAAATACAGAGGGTGAGCAAACCCCATTGAGCGAGGCAGTCACTGCCACCACCACCTTTGCCAAAGGCAGCGAAGCACTGAGTTGCTCCTCTCCTCTGTCGGGGCATTGCAAAGTGTTGGTTGCGTACACAAAGGCCCCAATGATGGACTTCTGAATGGTGCGGACTTGTTGACCCCGCTTCCACAAGAGCATGCATCCTCATCAGCAGTTTGAGCAACAACAACAAAATAACGTCATACAGCTGCCTCGGCCGAGGCCTACTACCCACCTACACACTTGCTCCTTGTCAACACTGCTGCATGGGGGCAGCTTAAATCTGCAAGGACTGTTGCCGCATGCTGGGCCACTGTAGGGTCGCTGTGGTCAAGGAAACCGTGCAGCAGTTGCCTACTCATAGGCACCTCGTCAGAAGCCTGCACAGCGCGGACAACACAGCACAAGGGAAGTTGACACGTGGATGCACTGCAGCCATGCACAGTGACGCCAAGGCCCGCACTCAACTGCGGGATGGCTTCCCAGTGGTCCACCAAAGCCATTGCTTGGTGTTGTGAACCAGGCATGCACAGCGGCAACAACAACCACGCAATGATCGTTGGCACAAACAGCAAAACAATAGTGCGCATCTGGACTCTCCCACACAGCTCCAGCCTGAGCTACAACCAGCAACGCCACTACGGTACGCCACAGCCCAGCTCACCTCGTATCTCAAAACACCCTGATTGCGCCCGTCCAGCCGTCCATAGTAGATGAGCAGTGTTAGCTGCTTCAGCTGAGTCAGCTGCGGCAGCAGCCTGCCGTCTGTGCTGGGGTCATGCACGATCAACTGCTGCAGACTTGTTAGCAGCGGCACCACCTCCAACCCATCTACTGAGCTGCCGGCAGCAGGACCCAGGCTCAGCTCCTGCAAGCCGCTCAGCCCTGTCAATGGGGCTAGCAGCTCAGCACTGTACTGCAGCCCCTGCAGCTGCAATGACTGCAGCCCACGGCAGGAGCTGACAAGGCGGCTGCCCTCAGGGGCTGCTGCAAGCCTTGAAGGGTGAGCTACATTGCTGATGTCAAGTGCCCGCAGGTGCTGCAACTGCCTGCCTGTTGAAGGGAGCACGTGCTGCCACACAGCAATGGGCAGCGTGCAACCACTGAGGTCTAGGTGCTGTAGCTTGCTACTTGCTGTCAGCGCTGCATAGGCTGCTGCCGGACAGGTCGGCACCATACTGTAGCTCAAGCTAAGGTAGGTCAACTGCTGCAGGTGCTCCAAGTGTGACAACAGCTCTGCGGCTTTGACTGTGTTGCAACGCACGAGCTCCAAGTGTTGCAATTGGTCTTTGCCTGCCAAGGCTTTGGGCTCAAACACTGTGCTGAATCTATATGCCTCCTCCCCTTGCACCTTGAGGTGCGTCAGACGCTGCAAGCCTGACAGCATGCTGGCCCGGACGCAGTACGTGTTCAGGCACTGCAGCCGCAGGTCCTGTAGGTCTGTCAGGCCCTGGATGGCCTGCATGCCATCCTGCGAGTCTAGCTCAGCACCGGACAGCTCCAGGTGTGTCAGATGCTGCAGCTCTCGCAGGACACTGCTCGGGAACCAACAACCCAAATCGTGTGATAAGTCGCCACCCTCCCAGACCAAGCTGAGGTGCTGCAGCTTGGGCAGCAGCTGCAATGCTGCCCTCAGTGTGTGCGCGTCAAGCACTAGGCAGTTGTGCAGCCGCAGCTGCGTGAGGTGCAGCTGCTTCCGCGGCTTCCCCTGCCCTAAGACACCCCTGAACTGACGCCATGGCAGCAGCCGCACCTTCATTGCGCTGAGCTTCAGGCTAGACAGCCCCTGCAGCTTGGCGTGCGGCAGCTGCTGCAAGAACATATCGCTGTCGCACCCATCTAGGTCCATGCTGCTCACATGCTGCCCATGGTGGTCAAGGTACAGCATCATGCTGCCGAACTGCTGTGACTGGGCAACCACTGCTCTGATGTTGCTGAGAGACTCCACGGCTGCTTTGTGCAGCCTGCTGTGGGCTCGCGCAGCGCTGAACAGGCTGCGCGGGTCGTCAGAGAGGCAACTGAGCACTGACACCAGGCAAGGCTCTGGCAGCTGAAACAGCGAGGTGGAAGACTGGGGTGCTTGGGCCATCCTGTAAGAGAGCAGCGTAGTGCACATGTGCAGTGGTTTTGAAGTGCTGCACGTGGGTGTGGGATGGGTGGGGACCTCTGGTGCTGATGCTGTTGCAAGGCTAGTCTACTCAGCCAGGGGCTGGGAGTCTAGTCAGACTAACCTGGTTGTGTTTCGTGCCTTGAAGAAATTAGTTATGGATGACATTGCTGTGGAAAGAACGAGGGCAGCGGCAAGAGGACCACGTCAGGACAAGAGGGCGAGCTGATGCAATTCAGGATCAGAGTGATATGCAAAAGATACCTAGAGGTAGGGGGACCGGAGACGTCGACCGAGTAATCTGAACCTGAAGTACTTTCACCAGCAGAACGGAAAACCGCACGGTCCATCTCGTCCAATGTCAGGGTGTATCTAAAACATGGTCTACCAGGCTGTAGTGACAGGTAGAAGAGAATGGTAGGCATGCGAGTTTTGAGCGTAGGCATGCGAGTTTTGAAAGATGTAGTGCCTTACAGTAAGCAGATTTGGGGCCACAGCAAGAGGTTGTCACATCCGCTGGCCAGTTAACAGGGCCACTAACCACCAGCAACAGCAGCGGCAGCAGTAGAGCATACAGCATGCTGAAGGTGCTGCGCCCTGCAGGTGTTGGGAAGTCACGACGTGTTGCGTGTGCGATCCCCCGGCTTGGATGGCGTCTGCTCTCTAACAGCAGCTGCTGCAGGCTGGTTCTGCTTGCTCCCCCTCAGCACAGTGTGGTGCTGCCAAAAACTGCAAGTTTGCCTCGCATGCAACATGCCATGCTGCCAATGCGTGGCTGGCATGGCCAACTCTGTGACTCAACAGCTGGGATCCCGCGTGTAGTAGCACAACGTGTGCTGCCGCAACAGACAGTCCAAATGCCAAGGCATGCTGCTGCTTCAACCAGTGCACCTGAGCAGCGGCGCCTGAGTCAGAAAGTGCACATGGGTGCGTTTTCAACAGGGCTGATCTGGCCCCTTCATACTCCCAGGGGGACAGGGGTACAGACTGATACTGCTGCAGCTGCTGCTGTTGCTGCTGGTCATGTGCTGGAGCAACCCTCGCCAACTGCAGCCTGTGCATCAAGGCCAGGTGTGACACCTCAACTGTGTGACTTACAGACCTCACGTGGGGGAGGGGGCGGGGCAGCCGGTTGTGCTGTGTGGTGTGTGCCTTCTGAGCAGCCTCTGGTCCAAACTGGCCCAAAACAAGTGCTGTCAGATCATCGATCCAGCATCATTGAAGGACACTTTGATTACGTATGGTAATGTTTAAAGGGCCTTTTGGCGTTTATTTGGACTGGCAGTCGCGGGCACTTTCGGTCACACCGACCTGTCTGTGACCTTCAGTGGCAACCCTCGATCGCCGATCAAGGTGTCGGAGCTGTGACCACTCGAAGATAAGGCTTGCAAGCTGTAACGCAACTGAGCTGTCAACGTGTGCCGCTTACAGAGAAACATTTGGGCCAGCTGATCTGCTGCTGCTACTGTCTCAGACTGTCTGCCTTCCTATCAGCAGCTGACAGCGTGCACGCATTCATTCAGTCTACCACACCATCCAAGTCTGCCATGGGCTGGTCAATGGCGTCGCTGGCTGTCCTGTTGTGGGTGAGTCTCCATGTCTCCTGGGGTCCCATCGGTACACTGCTGCTGCGATGCACTGCCAGTGTTTGCAACAAGCGTGTTCCACACCAACACCCCCAAAGAACTTTACGTGAGCCACTTGGAAGCTGGTACTCAACCATGTCTGTGCATTGCAGTGCTTGTGCCATACAGCAGCAGGAGCGGCAGCAGCAGCAGGCGCGCAAGGTCGACACAGCAGGGGCTGGAGCTCCCGTCACTTGTTGCAGAAAAAGCCAGGTGAGAATAGAAAGGTATCCTTGCAATGCAGCTTGCTCCCTCCCTCCCTTCCAGCAGCACACCAAGCCCTGAACATCCCTGTCTAGGAGCAGAACAGCAACAGCTGTATTACGCACACATTGACATCACCCACACGGCAAGCGACTGCTCCCACAAGGCAAGCACCCTGTTTGGCCGTGGCGAGTTGGCATCGGGGGTTGATGGCAGGGCCCAGCACCCTAGGGCCTGTGCCATCAGCGCTAGCAGCGTGCTGCACAATGCCATCGGAGCAAAGCCTCCTGTGCTACCGTGCTCCCTCCCCCTGCTGGCACCTTTGAGTGTGCTTTTTTCCTAACAGGATCACTTGATGGCAGACAGCGGGTTGTGGTACTGCCATTCTACTACTGTCTATGTACTGAACACACATCTCACTCGCCGTATGTGCCCTTCTCTGCTTCTGCCCGCTACCCCGCCCCTGCCTCCCTATGCAAGACATTCTGCAAGCTGGCATGACTTTGGCCCTCCTGCCCCATACTCTGGTGTGCTGCTAATGCACTCCTCCCTGTGCTGTACTGTGCCGTAGTGTCTTGTCCCCCACCCCCTGACACAGCGCCCACCCCACCCCCCACTCCCAGTGCTCTCTTGCTCAATGCACCTCCTCCCCCCCTCCCCTCTGCCTGCCCCTGTGTACCTCTGCTGCAGAGAGCTGGTACAGTGTGGCCCCCAAGCACCACATCCAGCTACTTCCTATGCTCAATGCTCAATGCACCTCCTGACCCCCCCCCCCCCTCACCCCCCCCCCCACCACCACCACCACCACCACCCCGTGTACCCCCCCCCCCCGCCCCCGCCCCCCGTACCCTGTGTACCTGCACTTGCAGAGAGCTGGTACAGTGTGGCCCCCAAGCACCACATCCAGCTGCAGGACCCCAGCCCAGAGCAAGCAAAGCAGTGCGGGACAGACAGCACCAGTTTCTGCAAGGTTTGCAAGCCAGTGGCAGATGTCGAAACCATGTGCAGTTCCTTTGAATGGTGCCACGCCTTTGTCCTGAATACAAAGGACGGCTGCTCATACCTGAAGACTGGGCCAGGAGACGCTGTGGAGAGTAACCCTAACTTTGTTACTTACTGCTGGTGGGAAGAGGAGGCATGCACGGGTGAGGGTAGTTCACTTAGTTGTATTGTGTTGGTGATGTGGGCTTGCCGTGGATTGTGTTCCCTTTGTTTGAGTGTGGCTTTGTGGCCCTTGTCTGTGCATTATGCCCTATGAGCCTAGTATGGCTCCAGAAAGGGCGGTCAGGCGTGGCCCTGACCCAGTTCAGTAGTAGTAGTATTGGGCAAGTTGTGTGCGTGTTGTCATCATGCATTTTCACTTCTGTTCACACTGCACAATATAATTGCAGGGGCTCTTGGGCTTTGCTTAGATTGAATCCGCCGTTGGGTGGCAGCAGCAGCAGCAGCAGCAGCAGCAGCAGCACTCAGTATCACTAGCAGTAGCAATCAGCATCACAGGCATCAGAGCCAATCAGCAGCCACTGCAGCAGCAGAGGGAAGTGATTGTGTTGGTTGGCGGCTCGGCAGGGAATCCGTGTCCCCTCTTATACTGGCAGACTCCATTTGTTTGTCAGCCTTTCTCCCCCCAGTGTGCATGAACCCCATAAACCAAGCCATGGCCTGCAAGGTCTGCTGCTGATATCATTGCAGTCACTCCTGTTGCTGCTGCCTCTTGCACCAGGTGAACCTTTCACGTACAACTTCTACCCAAGGGCAGACCTCCGCGATGTTGGTGACTTTGCGTGTGATGATGCCGCACCCAATGACCAGTACTGCCGTGGCAACGGCAACATCAATGATGCAGCTGATAGGTGTGATGCCTCGTCATCAACGCCCTGCAACAGCTTTGTAGTGAAGGAGTGGAGCCCCAAGCAGCCCGCAGAGAGCTACCTCAAGAGTGTGAGCGGGCCGCTCATCGCCTATGCTCATGTGGACGTGTATGTCAAGTCGTCCGCAGGTATGGCGGGGGAGGGGGGCAGGGCAGGGGGGCAGGGACGGGGGGGGGGGGGGGGTGAAGGGGCGGGGGTGTGAGGTGTGTTTGGGGGGGGGTGAAGGGGCGTGGATGCGAGGTGTGTTGAGGGGGGGGGGTGAAGGGGCGTGGGTGTGAGGTGTGTTTTGGACGGGAGGGTCGGGGGGTGGAAGGGGCGTGTGTGTGAGGTGTGTTGAGGGGGGGGGGGTGAGGGAGGTCAGCATCAACTATTGGTGCAGGCTTTTCTCAGTGACTGATGCACTGGTGGCGGCAGCTGGGATCCCACTCCGGAGTTCGTCTGCAGCTGCGCCCAACTTCTTCTGTGCACTCAGGGCTGCATATGTTGTTGTGTATGTGGTTGATAGCGTTCCTGCAGCTGTCAACTTGTGCATGCATGCATGCATAGAGTGAATCAGGGCTGCACTGTCAACCAGCGTCATACATACTCGCGTGGGTGAAGCTTCTGGGCTGTGCAGCGGGGAGGATGCTGAGTAATGGGTAGTACACTACTTCACACTGCACTGCACGTCACAGCCACATATTATGAACCAAAACAAGCCTGCAGCAAGGCTTAGCCCTCAGCGTGTGTGCCAAACAGCCTATCATCACAACCACAGCATCTTCTTACATTCAGAATCTTGCCGGCTGCAACCCCCAATGACCTGTCTGTCCCCGCCGCTCCTGTGCTGGTGCAGACTCCCCTGACGCTCGGCCAGGTTCCGACTCGACAAGCGACAGCTCCAGCCAAGAAGACCACCCCGATGACAAACAGCCCAACAGTGTGCAGCAGGGCCAGAGCAGCCAGGACTCCTCATCTTCTGATGCTGCCAGCACGGCTCCACCATCGTCCCCTATCCCCAAGAAGAAGATCTCGCTGGGTGTCATCATCGGCATTGCTGTTGCAGGTAACACACCAGACGCATTTGGTGACTGTGCGGAAGACTCGTCAGATGTTTCTCTTCAGGCTGTTGACGCTGTGTCGGAGGTGCCTGATTTCTTTCCTGGTCCCCTTTGAGCCTCTGGCCCCTTGTGGGTTTCTCAGCTGTTTGCTGAGCCAGTTTGCTGTTGCTGTTGATTTTGTAACTGCAGGTGCTGCTGTGCTGGCTGGCCTGGTGGCTCTGGTGTGCTGCTGCGTTGTGAAGAGGAAGCGGAGGCAGAGGGAGGCACAGGGGGACAAGGTGGGTGGGGGCTGGTGCTTGGGGGCTTACAGGGCAGGGTGTGTGGGGGGGGGGAGGGGGGTTGATGGGGAGTGTGGGATTGCAGGAGTGCATGACAAGCGCCACCAAGCTAAGGCAGGGGTGACCATTTGGCGTGCCGGCGCGCATAGGTGGCAGGCTGCAGAGGCGGTGGGGGGGGGGGGTCCAGGAACTGTTGTGGGTGTGTCCCGGGACACGGCGTTGCGCGTCAGAGTTTTGTCTCGGCTTTCTGCAGCTGGGATGCATTGGGAATCAACTGTGTGTGTCTTAAGGAACCCTGGTGCCCTGCGTTTTTGGGTTACCAATTGCTCTCATGCAACTGCTTTCTGCCTGCCTGCCTGTCTGCCTGCCGTGTGTGCATCCTGCCCTACAGAACCCCCGTGCCCTGCCCGCCTACTCCATGACCATGGACAGCCAGCTGGGCGTGGAGGAATACTCCACTGGCCCTGACAAATATGGGGACAAGTACGGAGACAATGTCAAAGCCACAGCACGCGTGGGCTGAGTGTGCACTGACATGCATGCACCCACCTATGAAACTGTATGGAAACGGTCTGCAGCAGACCCTACTGCAAGCTGGCGATTGAATGGTCTGCAAGCTCGGTCTGGAGCTGGTTGTGGGCCAGTAATGCAGTGCTTGGCCATGCAGCAACTGTGTCGAAGGGACTGCTCGTGATTTCACTGAGCGCAGTATAGGCAGGCTCAGATATAGCAGCGATAAGGGAGTTCTTGACCAATTGTGTGGGTTCAGGCGGTCTGTTGGACGCTAGGCAGCACAGTGCTGTACCAACTTGTGCCCCAGCACAGGGGGTCACTGACCCGGTGCCTGTTTCCTGTCGGGTGTACTATACATAGCGCGTCGACATCCTGATGTCCTTCTGCTGTCAGTACTGCAGCCACTGTTGTGCTGCATGTACTCTGCAGTGATGGTGTACGGGGCTGATGGGGTTGTGTGTGGGCGCAGCAGATCCAAGTGGTCGGCTGTGGCGTGTGGCACGGTGTTCGGCTGTGAGAGCTTGTGTGTGCGTCACATGCTGTGTGCATGCCGTACTGACAGATGCCGCACAGACTAGGTCACAATACCAAACATGCCAACGTGGCTCCTGTGATGCAGCGGATGCTGTTGACCACCAACACATATGATGACGCCTCTTTTGTGTGACCAGCCCTTGACATAATAAGCCCTTGAAGGCTGAGTAGCGGGCAGCGCTGCTGATTGCAGTGCTTTGTGATTGCAGGCCAGCCGCACACACTAGCTGATGCTTGCCGCTGAGAGCTCTTTCCAACAGGAAGGTAAGGCTCTTTCCTTGGGCTGCTGGTGGTGTGTCTGGCTGTCGTTGCTGCGATGGCCACCATCACGCACGGTACACAAGCCGCCTGTTTGCCATCAAGCGTGCATGGTGGGTGCTGGAGAGGCCTGCATGCTGCTCCTGTAGCTGACGCCCTGGGCTTGTATTGGCTCCTCAAGGTGCTATGGCCCTTGAGAGCTATGAAGCAGATAGAGCAGTGCGTGAAGGCTGTAGCTGTGTGCGGTTGTGAGTAAGGTGTGTGGTGGTTGTAGGGTTTAGGCATTTGAAGCCTAAATTAGTAGGTTTGGTTAGGTGGACGAGTGGGTTGGTGGCTGGCCGGCTGGCTGGATGGATGGTTTGAGGGGGCCGGTCCTGCTCTCTCACGCTGCCTTGCATGTTCTCGGCAATGCCAGCTAATTGCGCACGACAGTTGACACGTCCCGTAAGAGGCGGCATATTCGGCCAGCACTTGTGTGACATTTGCGCCCTGTGGTCACTTTCAAACGAGCTGACAAGTGCAAGGCATACGCTGCCACGGCATACCCACCGTCAAGTCCCTGGCCAGTACACCTGAGCCCGCATCCTTGTGCTAGTCCATGCTCCCTTTCTTGCCTATCAGCAGCAGAGTAGGTTGTGTGCAGCTCCTGCGCACTGCTTTGGCCCCATGCCGTTTGTCGCCAGGCAAGAGTTGTGCTGAGTACCTTGGTACAACTGGTTAGTAGACAACAAGCAGCCACAGTGTGGCGGCAGGCCTGCTGGTCGACGCAACGACGATGCAAAGTTTGCATCGGTGCAGTTCGATACAAGTGGCGTCTTTTCCAGCACACTCCTTGTGTTACGACACAGCATGGGAAGTAATTTAGCAGCAGTCGGAAGAAGTGCTGAGTGTTTCATGTGTGTTGCTGGTGTAACCTTGATTTAGGGGAAGAAAAATGTTACACGCAGACACATTCGCCACACATCAATGGCATTGCCTGCCAGGGTTGAATTGGTTGAAACAATAAGGTGGGGAAAAACCCCGATCCCCGTCAGTGGTTTGCACCACCTACACCAGATAGTAGCCTGATTCAAAGCAAGACAGCAAAGGAGACTTCATTGACATCCTGAGGCAACACGGCAACCTTGTACAGAAGTGGGAAGCACACAGCTAGGATTCAGCAGGCAGCAGCACCAAGAATTACCCCTTGTCAGGTCAGATACCCAAAGTCAGCCCAAGAAGGCGCGCCCGGCGCACTTTCATCTTGTACAGAGTGTATGCCAACGCAGACTGCTCTCCATTTAGTGATTGAAGTGTAGACAGCTGCCACACTGTGCCTTGTAATAAGATCGCAGAGGCTGAAGCTGTCGTGTCTGTCAACGAAAAGAAGTGGTTAATGATGCATATGCAGGTGCAAATGCGGCTAGACGAGCTTCGGGGCCCCCAACCCTTGGCTCACTGTGACATGAAGGTGCCACACTGTGCCTGAATGATGGTACCAGCTGAGGGTAGGACACGTCCAAGACCTAGCAAGCAAGCCACTGGCTGATGTGACGGTACCAGCTGCAGACGGCATTGCATGTGGAAAGCATGTGATGTGCAGTACGTGAGCGTGCAAACATGTGCGTGATGGGTGCGTGATGGCACACAAACATCAAGTTGACAAGCCATCAGTATCGTCACGGGTCTAGTAGTTGGTCGATTTGACATGAGGTGTGTGTTAAACACTAGTGTTGATGCGGCTCATCAACATTACTCATCAACTTGAAGTAGCAGAACATTACTAAGTACTGATCAACTCGCCAACTTGAAGTAGCAGGACACCATAAGACCAACCAACGCATGTGCAAACGACGCATGCAAGCATGAAGACAGCAAAACCACCGTGCGTTGTGACAACTTAGTAAGCAACTGCCCCACATCCGTCCATGTGGATACTGCATGCAGCCTTGATGCAGAGCGCTGTTGGCAGCATGAACTGCCAAAGGGCCACTCAGACAGCCTCGACTGCGCCAAGCAACCATTGTGACGATCATCCACGTACAAGCTGACACTGTCAGCACCATCGTGTAGACCTGCAGCCCACCCTACCCTCAACTGTGCAGACAACACACACATGACGACTTTCTCTTTGCCGAGTACAACCGCTGCTGCCCAACATAACATACATCACTTGCTGCACAACAGGGGGAGGGGGGGATGCCCCCTTGCCAAACAATCTGACAGCCGTCGTCTTACAGATGTGACGCAGCGGCAACCCTGCAGGTGGCCTTTCGTTTTTTGTCCACAAGGGGCTCAAAGCAAGCCAGCACGAAGCCGCCCATACAAGGAGCCCTGCTCAACAAGTGCGAACATGCGTCATGCACAATGAAGAACACCCTCCTGCTTCATCCATGCTTGCTCAAAAAATTGGCAGCTGGGACCCTGCTGGTGCTGCAAGACATGTCTGTACAGCACAGCGCACCACATGTGCTTCAAGAGCACAGCCAGCCAATTGCACAGCTGCTGTGACAGCACTTCACCACCATATGACTCCCTTGCAAAAGAACGCATTGTCCGACCCTGGTCTTTGCAAAAGCCAGCAGGCCAAGGCCCCATCAGTGCCCAAGAACACCACACAGTGAGCCAATGCCCCACACCCCTAAACTGGGGGGGAGGTTGTTACAAGTGGATACTTTCACCGCTGAGCGGTACTCTCCACACGGGATGAACTAGGAAGACACACCTGCAAGAAAAACCTGCAGCAAGACCGGCAAACAAGACCAGCCCCCAAAAAAAAAACCACCAAGGGCAACTGCCACACACACCAGTATAGGATCGTGCATTCATGACTCAGCTGCAAGCTGGTAGTCTCCACACACAGTGCACGCACACACATGGGTCAGTCTTTCAGACAAGTCTCAACATAGGCAGAATTCAACACATCAAGCCAATCATTTGCTGTGCTAGCACGCAGAGCAGGACCCACAACACAGCTACTACTAGTGCTCCTGCTGCCAATGCTAAGGTGTCAGAGTGCCGTACCCGAGCCTGAGCAACTGCGTAGACAGGGGTGAGCTTGTCGCACGGTGCAAGCAGGCTGGGTAGGGCATAACAGCCACATAGCCGTCCGGTTGCTGAATAGGGCGCACCCCAAACAGATTGCCCTTACCCAGCAGGTGCCTTCTATACACGTCCATAGCTGCAATGCAACGGGCCAGCTGAGTTTGGTGGGTGGTGCCGAACACAAGCTGCATGCACCGCTGCACTGAGTCCCCACCACCATAGGCAAATACTGAAGCATACTTGTCCCTGATATGATCATATGCGGGGCACTCTAAGACAAAATGCAGCAAGTCCTCAGGCCTGTCCCCCCCACACCTGGCTACAAGTGTGTTATGCCACTCAGCACGCAACCCCCTACCAGAGCAGAGGGGGCAGGTTCGCCCATGCTGTTGTCCCCCACCATGCAACTATGGTGAGCAGCACTGTCAGCAAAAGATGCTGAAGAGCACAGAAAAGTGCATGTGGCAACTTGGACCGGCATCATCTAGTGGACATGTGCCCTGCAAACTGCCGCAACAACAAGCCAAACCACAGCCATGTGCCAAAAAATTGAAACTGCAAGAGCCTGTCTATACAACAACAACCCCACTCCATTCCACTTCACAGGGCCAATCAGCACAGACTATGCAGTCACACACCCTGGCATATGCCTCTGTTGTGTTGACGGTGCTGACACTGCGCATCCAAACAGAACCCTACTCAACAACTGCTCCCACAAGCCATGCACAACCCACTGCACCACTCCTGATGCTTACTCATGCAACTGGCTGCAAGGACACCGCTCAGCGGCACGGTGCGGCCACGTTTGCCAGCAGTGTGTCAAACGCCTCCTTGAAGTGTTGACGGGTGCTGCCATGGGTGCCTCTGAGCACCATGAGCCACTGCAACACGTAAGCGGCATAACACAAGCAAACAGCATCAGCAATGTCCCCGAGTTGCAAGGACAACTCACAAATTGCAATGCAGGTTCCGGCTACACTAGCGAACGTTTGTCAGTTGCTGTTGTGGGCTGCAAGCACCTGAGCAATCAGCAGAAAAACAACACACAACCCAGCATTGATGCTCAATGACTGCATGGCATGCTTTTACCAGTTGAAGGCAGCAAGCCAAGCCAGCTGCATCCACCCATAGGGTGCTGGCCATCGCTACCGCTTGATCACCCCCCCCCACCCACCCTGTGCCACATGGCTCACCTCATACTCCCGCCAAAACAGCGCACACTGGACGCTGTTGGTGGCCTGCACCTGCCAGATCGTGTCCCTGAAAGCCATCAGATCCGGCAGGCTGGGCTGCATCTTCTCCCTGTATAGCCCCAGGAGGGTGCGCTGGGCCGTTATCAGGTCCTGCTCAGACGGCACTGCAGGGGCAGCTGTAGCCGCCATGCTGGAAAGCCTACCTGCGACCATCACACCTGCTGCTGCTGCTGCTGCTGGTGGTGGTTTTGCTGCTGAGGGCCCTCCCAAAGTCCCAGCCTGTGCACTCTCGGTTACAGCTGGTGGAGCTGAAATCTGACCTGCAGCTGCCGGTATTGTTGAGCTTTGGGGTGCTGGGGCATCGACAATCACCGTGTCCAGCACAGGGGCTGGGGATGGAGTCCCAGCTGGAGACTCAGCTGGATCAGAGGCCACGGCAACCGCAGCAGCAGCTGCTTGCACAGGGGTGGGAGGCTGGCCGTCCCCAGCTGTGCTGGCCTGCTGCTGCTGCTGAGACTGCAACTGTGCCAACGCCTTACGGCAGGGTGCTGCTTTCTCAATCGTTATCTTGGAGGCTGTGATAGCTGCCCGCACCTCTGCTAGCACGTCCTCCGGCAGCTGCTCTTGAACCTTCCCCACTTCAAGAAGCTTGAGCGTGTCGCGTATTATGTCAGTGGCAGTCTTGAGGCTCAGCAGTCGCAGGGATGGGTCCTGGCATTGCATCCTCTGCACCATATGCTGCGTGAGCAGCCCCCACTGCTGCAGCAAGCCGGCCACCTGCAGAACAATACAGTACAGTAATTGGGGACAAAGTCCCAACCTCGGCACTAGGCAGCGAGCCAGGACTCGTGAGGGTGCCCAGACGGCCTAGTGGTTGAAGAGTACCGCCCAGCGGTGACTCGGAGTATCCACTTGTAACCTCCCCCCCTCCCCCCCCCCCACTAATGTACCCCAGTCAACAGGCCAGTTGTGAGTGCGATAGAAATCCCTGCCTCACCTGCACTGCTCCGGGGTCGTACTCCCTCCCATGCAGCAGCTCGGCTACCTGTCTCAGCCCTGTGAGATGCCTGACAGCTGCCGGCTGCTTGTACCTGGGAGCCCCTTCCTCAGCCCTCAAGTGCTCTGTGAGATCCTGCAGGCTGAGCCCCTCAGCTACACCAGGATCTGCATGAGGTTCTGCCTTGACGGCTGCAGCCGCTGCTGCTGCAATCCTAGGTGCATCCGCTGCTCCAGCAGCAGCAGCAGCGACTGCCGATGCTGCTTGCAGGCGGGGCCTCCCACCAGCCCCCTCACTTGCGGCAGCGTCACCTGCAGCCGCAGCATCAGCACCCCTGAGCCTCCTCCTGACTAAGGGTGCTGCTTCCTGCACTGCAGAGGCATGCTGGCCAGCTGCGTCAGCTTGTGCAGCGTCAGCCGATGCCCTGGCTTCGTTGACCGCAGTTTTTGTGGCATCCATGCAGTCCTGGAGCTGCTGGAACTCCTCGGCACTGAATTGATCCTGCATTACTGGCTGCTTGAGGATCCCAGCAGCACGCCAGATGTATCCTAGGGCTGTTGCTGCTGCGATGGGGGGCAAGGAAGGGTGTGTCCCTGCCACCTGCTGCACGAAGCGCTGCTCCAAGCAATGCCAATGCTGCAGCAGCTCCACAACATCTGCTGCCCCTGTGTCGCAGTTGAAGCCGTGCAACTCCTGCGCAAGCATCCTGAGCGGAGCCATGCGATCAGAAGTGCGGTCACCGTACTGTGTCTTGAGGTGGTGTGTCAGCTGATGCAGGGTCAGGACGGGCCTCTGCTTGCGTGCGCAGCGTGCTGCTGCAGCGTATCCCTGCGCGGGCGCCTGCTGCTCGTCATCCTGTGCAGCTGCATTTGCTTCTTGTGCAGCTGCAGCAGCAGCAGCAGCAGCAGCAGCAGCACCTCGTGCTGCCCGTCTGGTTGCTGGGGCAGGTGCAGCAGCAGCATCGTGCGCTTCTGTGCTAGGCGCAGCAGTTGCTGCTGCTGCTGCTGCTGCTGCTGCTGCCCTTGCATGTGAAGCATACATTGAGCGGCATTCCTGGGCCGGCCTCCGTTTTCTGCCAGGCTCTGCATCATCAGACTGCTGCTCGCTGTCTGTGTCTGGCGCTGCATCATCGGACCCCTGCTCACTGTGGGACTCCAAGGCTGACTCATCAGGGCTGCATGCAGCTGCAGCCTTGGGTCCATGCTGCTGCTGCTGCTGCTGCTGCTGCTGGTGCTGTCATTGGGGGTGTCAGGGGTGCTATCAGATGCCACTGCGGCAGCAAAAACATCAACGCTAGCCTGCAACTTGCTACGCAAGGCTCGCAGCTCTGAGCCTGACAGCTGCCGCTGCACAAGCTCGACCCCTGTCCAGACCAGCAAGTGCCTAGCCTGAGCCAAAGCTGTAGCGGCACATATGCCAGACAGCGTGGGGTGCGTCCCTGCCACACGAAGCAGCAGCTGCTGGTGCAGCTGCTGTGACTGCAGCAGCAGCTCTGTCACCTGTACCTCTGCAGGACTGTACTGCTTGCCATACAGGAGCTTGGCTAGGGCCCTCAGGGGGGCAAAGCTGTTGCTGAAATACGCAGGACTCATTCTGCCTTGCATGGCGGCCTGCAGCTGCTGCATGCTGAGGCCCTGCTTTGGCCGGTGGTGCTGCTGCTGCTGCTGCTCTGGAGGGCTGTGGTCCTGTGTGTAGGGTAGGGCGGAAGGGTCGGGGCCTGTTGATGGGGTAACAGCGCTAGTGCTGGTGCGCTGCCTCTTGCGCACCCTATGGCTGCTTGCTGCTGCTGCTGCTGCTGCTGCTGCTGCTGCTGGCATGGAAGCACCGCCAGTACTGATGTCATCCTGTCCGCCCTCTGCATCTGATGCCGGCTCCAGTTTCACGAGCACCCCGGCCTGACCCTGCTGCTGCTGCTGTTGCTGCTGTTGTGCAGCAGAAAGGGTTGCTGCCTGTGCAGCTGCTGTACCTGACTTAGCCTTGCTGTTGAGGCTAGCTTTGGTGGTGGTGACCGCATGCAGCAGCTCCTGCAGCTGCTGCTTGCTGAACAGCCCCTGCACCTTGTCATGCGACAGCATGTGCAGTGTGCTCCCAACATAGTGCCCGATGGCTGACACAGGCTTTATTGGGGCCTCCTCACTGACCAGCCAGTCATGCAGCAGCGGCCAGCACTGCTGTAGCAACTCTGCAGCCTGCACTGCCCCTGCACGGCGGTGCCCTAGGCCTAACAGCCTGGTGAGGACTGTGTTGCACCTGGTGACCATGTCCCCCTTCAACCCGGCCCCTGCAAGGTACTGCTGTAGCTCTGCTACTGTCATGCGTTCGGCTGCTGCATCTGTGCTGTACAGTGTGGTCCCTCCCTCCTTCCCGTTTCCATCCCCAGCAGCTGCGGCTGTAGCACAAAGGAGGATGCGGCTTGCACGAACCTTTGCAAGCTCTTCCTGCACAGCAGCCGCCAGGCCATCAGCAGCTGCAGCCGCCTGCTGCTGTTGCTGCTGCTGCTGCTGTGCGACCATCGCTGCTGCTAAAGGTCCCTGGTGCCGTGCAGAAGGCTCTTCCTTCACAGCAGCCGCCTGCTGCTGCTGCTGCTGTTGTGCGGCCTGTGCTGCTGTCAGAGGCTCGACAGCACCCCCAGCCCCCAGCACCGCAGCCGCTGCCAGGCCAGCAGCTGCAGCCGCCTGCTGCTGCTGCTGCTGCTGTTGTGTGGCCTGTGCTGCTGCCAGAGGCTCGACAGCAACACGAGCCCCCAGAACAGCGCCAGGCTGCTGGACACTGGCCGCAACCAAAGCTTGGAACCCTCCCTGTGCTGCAAACACCATACCCTGCAGCTGCTGCACCATTGCTGCATCCCCAATCGCTGCCTGCACAACATCCACACCCAACAGGGACTGCAGGGTAGCAGCATGGCCTGCTGCCACTTCAGGGCTGATAACAGACTTCCCAGGTATCTGCCCCTGCACCCTGTCCTGCATGTGCTGCAGCAGCAGGTCCAGCTGCGGCAGCACTGCTGACACCTGGAGTGAGGTGGGGTCCACACCCTCCCCATGCAGCAGCTTGGAGAGGCATTTGACCAAGGTCATGCAGTGCTTGGCCTCCTTACTACCAGTGCCTGCTAAGGCCTGTTTCAGGTGGGCCTTCAGGCCTGACAGGGTGAGGCCTGCTGCGCTGGCATCATGTCCTGTCCCTGCTGCAGCAGCAGCAGCTGCTGACATCACCCCAGCTCCATCTGCTACTGTTTCACAGGCACCCTGTCCTGCTGCTGCCGCAGCAGCTGCTGACGGCACCCCTGCTGTTTCTGCTTTTACCACGCCTGCTGGGCGGCGCATTGCGACTGCATGCCTGCTGGTGTAATCAATGCTTGCGCCCCCGGTACCAAGCTGCGGTGGAGAGGAAAGCTGCAGCTGCATATCAACACCTGGCTGCACAGGGTGCCCCATGCCCTGTGCTGCTGCTGGTGTTGCTGCTGGTGTTGGGGCTGCTGCTGCTGCCTCTGCTGCTGTGGCAGCAGCTGCTGCTGGTGCTGCCGCTGGCGTGGCTGGCCCTGTTGCTGCGGCAGCTGCTGCTGTCTGCTCAAACACACCAGGACCAGCTGAGGAAGCGTGCCCAGGGCCCGGGTGGGCAGCAAATGCAGGTGAAGTTGCAGGTGCATTGTCTGCTGCAGGCAGTGGTATGCCCCATACAGCTTCACCCACTGCATTGCAAGGGGCACCAACACCTTTAGGGGCTACAGCTGGAGCAGCAGCAGCAGCAGCGGTCGCTGGCGCTGACCCTGCTGCTGCTGCTGCTATGTCTTCAGCTGCTTGGAGGGCGGCAGCAGCAGTGCTGTCTGGGAGGGGCCAAAGCTGCAACCCTTTCGTCACATTGCTGCCAGGCAATGGCACATGTGACAGGCCACCTCCTGCCAGCAGGGGAGAGACTGCTGCTGCTGCTGCTGTTGCTGCTGCTGCTGCTGGTGCTGCTGCTGGTGGTGCTGCTGCTGCTCGGACAGTGCCGCCTGCTGCTGAGCCCAACGGTGCACTGTGCAGGTCATGCGCTGCTGATGATGCTGCTGCTGCTGCTGCTGGTGATGCTGATGATGCATGCTGCTGAGCAGCAGGATCACCAGCACGTGCATTTACATCCACAGCAGCAGCAAATGCAGCACCATTAGGTGCTGCTGCTGGCACCGCCGCCGCTGCTGCTTGGCCAGTGCTGCCTGCTTTTGCTTTCACGCTGGCCATCAGCCCCGCCATCAATGCCCGCTTCAGGGGGCTTGTCAGCAAGCCAAGCTTGGCACTACCACTGGCTGCTCTGCCAACGCCACTGGGTGCTGCTGCTGCTGCTGCCAGTGCTGCATGTGCTCGGCCAGTGCTGCTTGCTGCTGGGCCGTGCGCAGCACTTTGCAGGTCCTGCGTTGCTACTGCTGCTGCTGCTGCTGCTGCTGGCAATGCATTCTGCTGGGCAGCAGGATCAGCAGCACGTGCATGTACATCCACAGCAGCAGTAAATGCACCGTCAGCTGCTGCCACTGCTGCTGCTGATGCTGCTGCTGCTGCAAGCGCAGAAGTCTTCAGCAGCTGCAGGACTGCGTGTGCTGCACTACCGACAGTTCCCTCTGCTGCTGGTCCACTGGCTGACAGTTCACACAGCTGGGGAATGGGTGAGGGGTCCGCACTGCCTGGTGTGTGTCCTGCTGCTGCTGGGGCTGGGCCAGGCATGCTGTCCTGCTGTCTGTGGGGGGCAGCAGCAGCAGCTGTGTCCTGTGCTGCTAGTTGTGGGGGCGAGGTGGGTTCTGCTGCTTCCCAGCTGGCACCATCTTGATACAGCCCAGCAGCATTGCCCTGCTGCCCTGTGCTGTGACTGTGAGGGACTGGACTGGGCCGGTGTCGCTTGGGCAGGGGCTGCAGCAGGTGCTGCTGCTGCTGAAGGCCCTGATCCCGCTGGACACACACATTGACAGTGGCATCTTCCCTATCGTGCTCCTCGTGTAGCGACCTGCACGCATTTGCACAACTGCACTTCAAAAGGGGGCTGTAATTGTGCCGGACTGGTGGCTGGTGTCAGCACATCAATCAGAAGTAGCAGCATGTATGCTGACATTGCTTGCCGTGTGCCTCCTTCCTATGCCAAACTATGTATCCATGTCCCCTGGGCATCGTACAGCCTGTTACGGTCAATGGTGTGCTTGTTTCTTTGCCACGTACCGCTTGCATATGCTGACCTCGGGGGTCTTCAAGGCGTCCAAGGTGCTGGAGAGTCCCTGTTCATCCATACCGCGGCCTGGGAGCTGTTCCTGGCCAGCTGATGGTCAGTGAAGCAGCAGGCAGGCAGCAGTGCTGCTAACCAGTCCCGTGAAGCCCGAGACAGGCCATGTTGATCCGAATAGCACTCAAGCAGAGTTCTGATAGCTATGCGACCGCTGCGGCTGCCAGTTGTGCAACCAAAGAAACTGCCCCCGAGATCGTTCTTCGCAGACACACGTTTGGACAGATATGGGTCTCCTTGCCGTGGCCTCAGCTCTCACGTAGCATCATCACTTAAGCAGATCATCTGCACTTCTTGAATGGAGCATGCATAAACACTCATCCATGTGCATGGTGCCATGACATGTGTGACGATGCTCACCCATAAGGGCTTATGTCTTTCGATCGAATTGTCTTTCCTCAGACTCTGGGTTCTGTCCAGCTTCACACCGTCTCGGCTCATTTCTACCCTATCTTGATCTACTGCTGCTGTTTTTTTTCTTTTCTTCGCTAGGCAGTCCACCCTCCGAGCGCATTCACGCTTGTGTCAGCTGCATTCGCTGCTACCGCACTTACTCGTCCCCAGCGTGTCCGGTACCAGGACAGAAGACCCAGCAGCAGGGTGACACAGAGCCATGAGTGGCAATGGCACAAATCAGCAGCAGCCCCAGGACTCCAGCACGCCCTTCACAGACATAGGAATGGAGGAGTTAAGGCAGCAGTTGCAAAGCTTTGCTGCTGAGCGGCACTGGCAGCAGTTTCACACCCCTCGGAACCTCCTGCTGGCCCTTGTGGGTGAGGTGAGGCTTGCAGCATGAGGTCCGCAGCACCGCAGAACAGCAGCGCACACATGCTGCCCTGGAAGCGGAGATTTAGTCAGAGTCACGATCTATATCAGTAGCATGTGGGGCAGCAGCATAGACATGTGCATGCCCAGCTGGCAGTGCAGCCTGCAGGCACTGTAGAAGGGAACGACAGCACCCTGCACTGCGCCAGCAGGCCGTGGTGTGTCTCACAGTTTGCGGCCGCAGCAGCTGGCAAAACCGGGTCAGTGTTGGCACGTTCACCCAGCTGCTGCTGCCAAAAGGGCCATGCCAGCTGCTGCAAGCGCCTGGGCTTGGTGACTCCCAGCCCACAGCAACAACAGCAAGTGAAACGCAGCTGATGCAACTGACGGGACAGCAACGTACTGTCATTATGCTACACAATACACGTACAGTCAGCAGTGTTGTGCTGTGGGTGCGCCATGCTGTGCTGTGCTGTGCTGCAGGTAGGGGAGCTGTCAGAGATATTCCAGTGGCGGGGAGAGGTGAGCATGCCAGCAGTCGTCCATCCTCAAGACAGTCTGCATTAGCATCCTGTAGATTAACGGGTTGTTTCTGCAGCTCATCATGCCGCCTGCGCGCATCATGCGTTCATGTGTGTCTCGCCGGGGGCGATGTGCTGTTGCCAGCACACAGCAGCGGCCGTGTCAATGGTTGAGGTATGGTGGCGAGCACCACAGTTCAAGGCACATATCTGCAGCTGTCAGGCTTGGGCGCTCAGCTTCTGAAGCAGCGCTTACTGAGCTCCTTGCCTACTCTCTCAAACAGTCCCTGCTGCTGCTGCTGCTGCTGCTGCTGCTGCTGCTGCTGCTGCAGGTGCCCCCAGGGCTGCCAGGTTTCTCGTCCGCTGAGCGTGTCCACGTAGGTCAGGAGCTGAGTGATGTGCTGCTGTACCTCATTCGCCTCGCTGACGTGGCGGGGGTGGACCTGGGGGCAGCAGTCAGAGACAAGCTGGCAGCCAACGCGGCAAAGTGAGTGACTGTATGTGTGCATGGTGTGGTGGTGGTGGTGGTGTGGGTGGGTGGGGGGGGGGGGGGGGCAGTGGCTTTGGTATCGAGAGGGGGTTTGTCTGTCCCCAGACAGCTGTCTGGCAGCGGCAAAGTGAGTGAGGTGTGGTGGCTGGGTTGTTGCCTTTTTACGGCTGTCTGCCAGCGTGGCGGTAGACCTGGGGGCAGCGGTACGAGACAAACTGGCAGCCAACGAGTCAAAGTGAGTGAGGATGCGTTGAGGGGCGTGCGGTTGTGTGATCGTGACAGGGGCCAACCCTTGTACCTCGTTCGCCTCGCTGACGTGGCGGGGGTGGACTGCGGGGCAGCTGTACAAAATAAGCTGGCAACCAACGCAGCTAAGTGAGTCAGGGTGTGTGGAGGGGGGGGTGTCGTGGTGGTGGGGTGGGGGGCGGGGAGGGGTGCTGTGGCTTTGCTGTTGAGCCCCGGGGGGGGGGGTGCCTGTCCTCATATGGCAGGCTGACGTGGCGGGGGTGGACCTGGGGGCAGCTGTACGAGACAAGCTGGCAGCCAACGCAGCTAAGTGAGTGAGTATGCATTGAGGGGTGTGTGTATGTGTGATCTTGACAGGGGGCAACCCTTGTACCTCGTTCGCCTCGATGACATGGCGGGGGTGGACTGCGGGGCAGCAGTACAAGACAAGCTGGCAACCAACGCAGCTAATTGAGTCAGGGGGTGTGTGGAGGTGTGTCGTGGTGGTGGGGTGGGGGGCGGGGAGGGGTGCTGTGGCTTTGCTGTTGAGACGGGGGGGGGGGGGGGTGCCTGTCCTCATATGGCAGGCTGACGTGGCGGTGGTAGACATGGGGGCAGCTGTACGAGATAAGTTGGCAGCCAACGCGGCAAAGTGAGTGAGGGTGGGGTTTATGGGTCGTGTATTGGTCGGCTGTGTTGTTTTGAGGGGGTTTAGTGTCATACAGCTGTCTGACAGCTTGCGGGTGGAAGTGGAAGCAGCTGGTCGTGAACGCGGGTGCGGTGGCTGCATTATGATTACGGGGACGGTGCACATATGTGTCACGGCTGACTGCTTGTGCCGGCCCGGGCCGTCTTTGAGTGCAGTCATGTGATGGCAAGAGGCCAGTTGACAGCAAAAGCAGCAAGTCTGAGTGTCTGTGTAAGAGTATCTGACTCTTGAGGGTCTGAGTGTCTTTCCCAGCTGCTATGGAAAGGGGGGGTCAAGGGGGGATTGGGGGGGGGGGGCAGGGGTGGACCGGGGCATCTGTGCTGGAAGGGGAGTGAAGGGGGGGGGGGGGGGGGGGGTGGTTGCGAGTGCGGCAAGTGGGGGTGCGGCCAAGTAAATGGGGGTTTGACAAACTCGGCGGGGCAAGGTGGCTGCACATGGGGCAAAGTAAGTGCGGGTGGCAGTTGCCGTGGCTCTGCAACAAGCGTGGAAGATGGGGGGGGGGGGGGAGCAGCAGCTGTGGTTGTGCCGTTGATTTGATGGGGTGGCTGTGAAGCCTGTAGCATATTGACCTGGTTATCTGTGGTGTGAATTACAGTATGCTGAGGTTTTCCAACACAACTGTGCGTCAACATTTGTGCCTTGCAGGTATCCTGCTGAGCACTGCAGGGGCAAGGCAGACAAGTACACAGCATACACACAGCAGCAGCAGAACCATCAGCAGCAACAGCAGCAAGGGGAGCAGCAGGAGCAGCAGCAGGAGGAGCAGCAGCAGGAGGAGCAGCAGCAGCAGCAGCAGCAGCAGCAGCAGCAGCAGCAGCAGCAGCAGCAGCAGCAGCAGCAGCAGCCGCCGCAATACCCACAGGAGCAGTAACATTGGCTGCAGCCAGGGCAGCAGCAGCTGTGATCAAGTGCTGTTGTGTAATAGTGTTGCTGAGGGCATTGTGTGGTACACCATGCCGCTGACAGCAGCAGCTGTCATGACAGGGCACTAATGGCACATGTTGTTGGTGCCGCATGGTGAATGCACCCCTCGACACGCGAGCTGAAGAGCTTTTGCAGGAGGGCAGCTGCTCTGTGTCTTGCTGGCGTGTTCTTCACTCCAATTTAGTGCCTCTTTTCAGAATCCAGGTCAACAGATCGCATCTCTGCCTTCCGCAAAGCAGCTGCGGCACAGTAAGCACTCATTGAGTAGACAGACACTCCGATTGATGGATGGCAACCAGTCACGACCAATGGGGGCTGCTGATGTACTGGCGGCTGCAGAGCATAACCGGCGTCACCGCTACTAGTACGGCCAGTGTCAAGAGGTTTACCCCCTCCCCACTCCGACCACTATAGTGGCAAGGGGCAAATGCAAGTGGCAGTGTGGGTCCAGGTGACCCCCCCCCAGCTTTCTTGCAAGGATAGTTCCGTCTTGTATGCTGCAATACTCCTGGGATCACATCAGTTGCGTGAAATAGACGGGTGAACCGTATGCTTTGAGTGTGCTTGGTCATCTGTGTGGTACCTGTAGGGTGTGTCCTGCCTGGTACTGCTGCTTCCAGCAGATTGCGATGCCTCTCCACAAACACCCTAACGTCATGCCGTGCAAGCCCAAGATATCAACCAACATGTTGACACGCCGTTTCGGGCGGTGACGATTGCATTTGAAAAATAACAGTCCCTTGGACTTCTCAAGATCAGGACACAAAAGCGGGACACACGCCTGACCCAGTGCCCCACATCGGACCCCTTGAATCCTGTTGCATCTTTCAGACACATCAGTCATCATGGCTCAGCTCATGGCTCGCTCCTCCACCGGTGTGGCCACACGCCCCGCCTTCAAGGTACTGATCCTGACGCTATTGTGTTCAAGTATGCTTAGCGCTGACTAACAAGCTGTGTGTGCGCTGAGGCGATATCTGGGGATTCATGTTCCCAGATCACTAAGTCTTACTCCTGCCCCCGCTTGTCTTGTGTGCTGTCTTTGCTGGATCACAGCGCGGTGCCGTGAAGGTGTTCGCTCGCCGCACAGTCAAGGGCAGCAGCGCCAGCAGCAGCCCTGCCAGCCCCTGGTATGGCCCTGGTAAGCACCCTGACAGCTCCCCCCAGCATCAAGCCAGAATCTTTGCAGATCAGCAGACAATGTGATGCATTAGGCTAGGGGTCGGTTTTTAGCTGTGCGAAGTGTTGAAAGCAATGCATCTTGGCTGGAGATCTAGCTGTGTGAGCAGAAATGCACATCAGGCGCCCTGCAAAGACACTCTTCTGCACCAGCAGTACATTTGCTGACAAACATGCAGCAAAGCCAGTATCACCATACCACAAGTGCTTGGTGTACACACTTTCATTGGTTGACACCCCCCCCCCCCCATGCTGCGACCTGTCCCACAGACCGTCCCAAGTACCTGGGCTGGCTGTCGGGCGAGACCCCTGCCTACCTGACCGGCGAGTTCCCAGGAGGTAAGTCCTGCACCATCTGTGTGACTCAAAAGGTTGGACCAGTGGCAGCTGTTCTTGCAAACAGTGGTACCAGCAGCAGAGTGAGATCATATTCCCAGGCAGAGATGCCGGCTGTGAGAGATGCAGAAGATCTCGCCAGCAAACCTCCTACAGCAGCTGCCAAGGGTGCATACTGTTTCCACCAAGCTGCTGTGAGCCAATGCAGCAAAAGATTCAGCAACTGTAATAAGGCCATCACACATGCCTCCGCTGCTGCCGTGTTCCTGCAAGATTGCATGCATGGAAGTATCTGCTTGAATGCGTAACTTTGTGCCAAAGAGGGAGGGAGGGGGGTGCTCTCAGCTGCAATGCACAATTTGAAGGCTTTAGGCTCTTCAAAGACCTGGAAGTGCTAAAACTGTGCATTGCAGTCCAGCACACGCATCACTCACACCAACTTCAGCCACTCTTGTTGGCAGAGAGTTTCCCAGCCCATGTGCTCTGTAATGCCGCCACCCTGCCAATTTTTCTTTCTTTCAGCAAACGCTACAAGATAGCCAGAATCAGACAACCCATCCTGTGTCACTGTGACTGCACCCCCCCCCCCCACCCACCCACCCACCCACCAACATACGTGACAAGACTGTGCAGTCCTCAGCCTCCTTATTCTAATGCCAAACAGCTTCATGCGTGCCACCAAATGAATGCATGAGGCAGTGCCACAAGCAACGGAAACATGGTGTACAGCTTCCCCTTGTTCATTACGTCGCCTCCGCTGTGCTGGTGCTGTGCTGTGCTGTGCTGTGCTGTGTCCTGCAGACTACGGATGGGACACTGCTGGTCTGTCTGCCGATCCTGAGACCTTCAAGCGCTACAGGTACGCCGCTGTCGCGCACGCTGAGCATCCTTAGCAAAGATCTTTGATGGTGTGGTGTTGCTGTTGTGCATGTGTTTGGGTGGGTGGGGGGGGGCAGCATGTGTTTGTGGGGGGGAGACAGTGGCCACATAGGCAGTGCAAAGCGGGAGGACAGCCAGATCCTTCAACCGCCCCTTTTGACTTGAACTGTGAGGATTCTTGGCGTTTGTGAGGTTATTGTGGGGTGGACATTCTCCTTGCTTGGACCCTGAATATCATAAGGAGTCTGCGTCGGACACTGCGCCTGTCTCACGAACACCCAGAATGTCACCCATTCGTGCATGTATTGTTGCTGATGTCCAGCAAAAGGACATGTACACAGGTCACTTTTTGCATCCTTGAGATGGCACAAAGCTTGTCTGTGTCTGTAACTGCTTCACGGTGACCGCAACCACTGGAGTTGCTGCGGCAGTAACTAGCCCATGTGTCTAACACCTGCCTGTGTATCCTGTTGTCATGATCTGTGCATTTAGGGAGCTTGAGGTTATCCACGCTCGCTGGGCCATGCTGGGTGCTCTGGGCTGCATCACACCCGAGCTCATCGGTAAGCAACAGCAGCACAACACTGTTGCGCGTGTGTTGGCAACACTTCCACACACCTTGCCAGTACAGTACTTGGGACAAAGTCCCAGCCTCGGCACTAACCAGGCAGCCAAGGGCGCATGCAGGTGCTCAGAGTAGTTCCCTACTGAACGTACCCTAGTCTCTCGGGGTCAAGCTTTGAGGGTGGTCAAAAATCACCCCTAGGCCTGCCATATACACATACCGCTTGCTTCTGTGGCTTGGTGGTGCCCCACAGTGCGCTCCTCAAGCCAGTGTTGCTTGCATTCCCGCAGTGCGCCAACTCAGGCTGCTGCTGCTGCTGCTGCTGTATGTACTGGCGGTGTTGTGGCCCTGCAGGTGGTGACATTGCTGAGCCTGTGTGGTTCAAGGCAGGTGCCCAGATCTTCCAGGAGGGTGGCCTCAACTACCTCGGTAACCCCAACCTCGTCCACGCACAGTCCATCCTGGCTACACTGGGTGTCCAGGTGCGGCCAGCAGCACACAAGTGACATAACGCCTTCTCACATTTCTGTCTCTGCAACCGACGATTGCACACCCTCCATGTGTTTGTAAACAACATGCAAGCCACATGCACTCCCGATGGAGTGAGGGTGTCTGTAGGTCCAGAACACAAAACACGCCAGTCTATCCCATCAGGAAAGACGTCTTCCATCTTGACGACAAGTGGTGTTTCTGCTGCTGCTCCTGCTGACCCCCCTCACGCAGGTGATCCTGATGGGTGTGATTGAGGGTTACCGTGTGAACGGTGGTCCCGCTGGTGAGGGCCTGGACAAGCTGTACCCTGGTGGTGACTACTTCGACCCCCTGGGCCTGGCTGACGACCCCGTGAGTGACACATAGGCTGGGGGAAGGGGGGGGGGGAGAGCGTGAGGGGGTGACACTGTTCTTTGAGGACGGAGAGCAGGGTGTTTCAGCCGCGCTTGCGGCTGCTGTGTGTGTTGCGGGGGGGGGGGGGGCGTTGGTTGAGGGTTTCGGAATGTGGATACTTCAATTTATCGATGGCATACTGAAGCAGCTGCTTGGGGAAAGTAGAAGAGCCAGGCCAACTGTGGGGCACACACCACTTGCCAGATCAAGCCGACACACTGCATGCTGCTGCTGCTGCTGCTGCTGCAGGACACCTTTGCTGAGCTGAAGGTGAAGGAGATCAAGAACGGTCGCCTGGCCATGTTCAGCATGTTCGGCTTCTTCGTGCAGGCCATCGTCACCGGCAAGGTGCGTGCAGTGTGGTCACCACGGTGGAACATGCAGGATGGCATTGTGCATGGCTAGGATACATAGCTGCCTGTGATATTTACTGCAGCTGGTACAACAGTGTATTCTGGGCCTTTGTTTTGCAGTCATCCGCTTTTGAAGGTTGCTTGCGCCCAGTCTTTGGCAGTCATGGAGGTTGTAACCGCAAAGCTGACAGTGGGAGGGTCCCGAGCTGACTTTTGACAATGTGCTAACACACTTTGCTGCTCCTGCTGCTGCAGGGTCCCATTGAGAACCTGAACACCCACCTGGCCAACCCCGGTGCCAACAACGCCTTCGCATTCGCACAGAAGTTCACCCCCGGCAACTAAGCTGTGTGTGTGCTGACACATGAGTTGCATGTGTTGAACACATGAGTTGTGTGTGAGAGCGCTGTGTTGAATGCATAGCACCTGGTCAAGTGCTGACCCAGGAGCGCGGTGGGGGTGCTGTACTGTTGTTGACACTGGGGAGTGACACACAGCAGTGGCAGGGTTGACTGGCTGAGGGGCAGAGTGTGACCCGGGTGGATGGCTGCAGAAATGCAGCACTGTTGGCTGATTTGGCGCCTGTGAAAGGCGCTGAAAGTGGCTCAGGGTGTGTGTGAGTGTGTTTGTGTGTGGGGTAACTCGCGAACACAAGCTTATGGTTGCCCCAACCAGCTGTACATCAGGGAATGTTCGCTTCGAAAGTTTGAAGACACTTCGCAACTGTGGGGAATTGGGTCTCTGTCTCTGTCACCAGCGCCAACTCTACCACACTCTCTTCTCCCTCTAGTTCAGAATCTGGCGACAATCTTATTCATCTTGGCCCGGGTGTCTGCTCCTCTTAGCAGAAGCCCACCGCCATTGACCCAGTCAGGGGTGAGGCCCTGACATGCAGCCAGGTGCAGCACACCTATACTTTGCTGCAGTCACGAAACACAGAGCCTGAAACACACAGGTTGAAACACAGGGGTGTCTGACCCAGGAGTGCGCTATGGAGACCTTGCACACAGCTGCTAGTGCTGCGCATGCCCCATGTGCTGCTTAGGCACCCTCCAGCGGAATGGCAGCCCTGGGGGGTAAAATGGGGGTTGGGTGGAAAGGCGCACGTGGCATGATTGAAACAACACTTACAGTGGCGCTTTCAAGTGTCACTGTGCTGCTGTGCAGCAAGATGATGCAGCACCCGTAGCACAGCCAGGGTGAGGCAGTGGTGCCATGTCAAGCACCAGCACTGTTGCAACTTCAGGGCCCTGGTACATAAGGGGGAGGAGTCCTGACGCCTGAGGCTGGGGCAGGAGGCAGCATTGTGGCGCATACAGTCAAGCCAATCAGTGTGCAGAAAGGGGTCTCTTCACAGCCTCAGGCGTGTGTGCATAGCAGGTACCTGCAGTGCTGTAAGCAGCTGTGACAGTGTGACAAGCTGGCCAGTTCGGCATGCTGGGGAGTATTCTTGTCATAGTGTAGTTCAACCTGGCTGACGATGTGTGCTTGAACATATCTTTCATGGAAAGTAAATTGACTGTAGCATGGTGTGCACCTTCCCTCACAATGCAATCAGGGGTTGAACGGTTCTTCCAGTGAAGTGCAGAAGGGAGGTGTCACAAGGCCTGGTGTGACTTGCTGCCAATCTGTCTAGCGCACACGGAAGTTGGATCTACGGGGATCTCAATACCTTTGGCGTCATTTGTCGATACAGACGGACAAAACCGAACCGATTAGTCAATTCCCGGCCGGTCAGTCCCAGTCGGCTTCATAGTGAGCTTCATTTGTTTTACCGGGGTCACCGGCGCGCTCACATTCGGTCACGCAAGCAGTGCGCACACAGCTACACACGTTATCCAAATCTTCAAAATCATCAGGATTGAAAAAGCCGCCCGTAGCAGCAGTAGCACTCTGACCAACCAGTTGTTGTGAACTGAAACTCCTCTTGATTGTTGAGGCCTACAGCAGAATTCAAACAAACTCAGTTCAGAGCATTGTATCACCTCTCACAGCGGAAGCCACAATTGGCTTCACAAGGTTGCACCATCAGACAGACATCAGCAGCTGGGCAGTGCATCCCGAGCAGAGCGCCTACGCAAGTGTTCTGATCTACTTAGCAGATTCACAGGTATGTTGTTAGCATGTTTACAGCTTCATGCAGTCCACTGACGACCAAGTGACCAGAAGTTCTGCTTTTGCGTGGAAGTGGCGAGCTTAGACGCCTGCACAGCCAGCATACCCCCTAACCTGACAAAGTGCATGGTAATTAGAGCTGAAGTGGTGTCCCGTGGTCCTCAACAAGAGCCTGTCGCGATCTCCGGGTGTTGCTGTCCTGCAGGATCCGGGCGCACCCGGGAAGCACAAACGCGGCCTCTGATCGAGTGCCTTGGCGTGCGGGTACTCTTATGAGACTAATAAGTCTCAACTGGCAGCTGCTGCTGCTGGTACTAGCGGCAAGCAGCTTGCAGCAGTCGGGACTACAGCTTGCAGAGGGCAGCAGCACAGGCAGCAAGCCCAGGGCGCTCTTCCAAGTCCTGCAGACGCCCGAAATCATCGAGCCGACCCCCGAGCAGCAACCACAGTCTCCTATCTGGAGGAAGCCGGCCAATGCCTCAGCTGCTGACGTGGCAGCACCAGCCTCAGTGACTATGCTGTACAGAGACCCAGGGCAGGGCAAATGCGGCCGCTGGGACAATTTTGACTACCAGGACGACCGGAACTACAACCCTCGGCAGTACTGCCCCCGGTCCTGCAGGACAGTGTCCACTCGTGTGGCCCGCTGTCAGTGTGTGACTCGTGCCAGCCTCAACGCCTTCTACGCTGGCAGGAGCAGGGGCAGGACAGTGTGGCCCCAGTGCTGCTACCTCAACCCACCAGGCGGTGGTGGGGGTGGTGGTGGCGGTGGGGGTGGCTGTGGGTGGGGAGGGTGTCCCCCAGGGCCCGGCCCAAACCCCCCACCAGGGCCACCTCCCACCCCTCCACCAACCCCCAACAAGCACCAAATGTGGAACACTCAGACATACACCATTGGCTCCTGCACACAAGGCGGCCTGGGTGTTATCAGCAACAGCCTGAAGTCCTTCCTAGCCACCCTACCAGGTGTGTTTCTGCTGGGGGGGGGGGGAGGGGAGAGAGGGGGGGAGGGGAGGATGGGAGAGGGGGGGGGGGGGTGAATGTCATAGTCGGTGTTGAGTGGTCTGTGTGTGATCAACCTCTATGGCCCTATACAGCGACTTCAGGCCATTCTGCAACACCCTGAATGCCTCCTAGCCACACTGCCAGGTGTGCAGAGCCTTCTTGGGGGTGGGGTTCGTTGTATTGTGAACCTTGTTCTTCCGCTGCACCGTTCTTTGGTGCCGCCTGCTGCGCAGCTGCGTAAGTATGATGTACTTTTGTCACATTGTCACACTGATCACAAACTAAGCCCTGTGGGCACCCTCATCAGCCCTTGGCTCGCTGGCTAGTGCCAAAGTTGGTACTCTGTCCCCCAATCACTGCACTGCACTGCAACACTGCTGCTTGTTCTTCCTCCCAGGTGTGGCCGGCAGCACCGTTGATGTGCGCACCTCTGCCACCATGCAGCCGCTGCCTAGGGCGAACAGTGTTGTGGCAGCATCCCTGCAGAAGAGCCAGGTTGCACAGGCAAACATGGCATCCGCGCAGCAAGGAGATGTGTCAGCGCAGTTCATTTTCAGGGTGCCAAAGCTGCCAGACAGCATCAATGTGAGTGCACGCGCTGGGGATGGGGGGGGGGGAACTACATGTACGCTGCTGTGGTCACTGTCCCCTTGCTTCCTTTGAAGGGGGAAATTGGGTTGCTTGGGTGGGGTGGAACGATGGACTGCAGGGCTGGGTTCGGGGCCGGCAATGCCTTTGGGTTGCGCATGAGTGGGCGCTGATCACCCATGATGCAGTGCAACGAGCCACCTGGCAGTGGGGGTGCATTGGTGTGACGGGGGGGGGGGGGGGGGGGGGGGG